>JAQQAE010015770.1:0-11950 GCA_029823295.1 Pseudamia nigra
GATTTGATACAGCCTGGCGACACAAGCTAGCTGAATTCTGATTGGATAAAAACTCTAACCTAAAACTACAACACAGCATAACCAAATGGATATAATATGACATGAAGAGAACAGAATATGGAGAATAATTATATATACATTTAGGGAAAATAAATTTAAAATGAAATTGACTTTTATTATAATTATGATAATGATGTCCGGTTATGTTAGGCCGGCAGAGAAGGCCTTGATGGCCTTGACGGCCCATCACTGGTTGTTGGTGACCGTAGCCAGTTACGTATGCAGCAAACTCACCAACTGAAACTCATCTCTGTGCATTCACGTCCACTCACTAATGATACATAAAGAAAACAAAATATGAAATGCCTGTATGGAGGAAAAGTTATTGCAATTTTGAATTACTTTTTAAAGGTCCTGTCAACAATGTTGGGAATTTTGCTCTTGGCTCATGGTCTGTTGTGCTCTGCGGTACGTCTGGACAGCCAATGCTGCCAATCATCATGACTTACAGCTCATGCACTCACTCGCGGAGTAGCTTATCTAACCACAGGATGACCATGGACACGCAGCCTGCATTTCAGTTTCCTTCAACATCTGGTACAAGAAAGAAAAGGACAGACATACTAGGTTGACAACTATGAGGTTGTAAGCCATGTTGACTGGCAGGTCACCTGTTTTATCAGTCCACCACCAACGATCGGCTACTAGCTAGTTTGCCAATGTCATCAACTGGATCTTTAACTAAAAGTAAAGTTAGGAAAAGTAGAATATGCAATATACAGTAGAATTAATGTAAACATCTGCTTCATCAGTTTAATCATAAAAACAAACACCAATATAGAAAATACAGCACAGTTACATCGTTTTCATGAAAAGCACAAACACAGTTTTTACATTCCTGAAATAGTAAATTTTGTGTAAAAATTAGTCTTATTTTCAATGTTGTAGGCCTACACAAATTCTGTACAAATATATACTCGCAGTGCTAGGAAAAAATGTCCACAGTGTATGTTTGTCTCTACATCTGAGATGCTCAGTGGAGTCAGAGGAGGTCTGGCTGTGCTAAGGGTCACAAATGAGTTTCTCTGTCAGGATTGCAGTCCAAGCCCAGAATGAACTGCTCACATTGGATAGAGCTGCTTTCCTCTTTCCTCAGAGACTCTAACTCTGCACTCCCATTCATCACAGCGCTTTTCTCCTCCTGCTTAATATGTCTTTTGAGTACAGCAAAGCCCAAAATACACAGGAAGAAAGAGACTGTCCTCAGGCCCAGTGTAAGACCTAAGTACACTATCCTGCAAGAAAAGAAGAATGGGTCAGTACATTGTTTCTATATGTCTAAGTTCATGGTAAAATGTACCCATGAAGGTTTGTGATGAAGCAAATGCTTCTGGGCTTTAAAGTTATCCCACCTGTATGCTGAGGTGTTATATATTCTGCACGCGCCTCGTCCTCCGCACATCTTATATCCCCATTTCAAACAAGTAGAATCAATTATTGCGCCAAAGTATACAGGTGCCGGTATTCCAGCTGTTTCAACAAAAAACATGTTTGTGTCAAGATGATATGTTCCACGTTTAAATAAAGTGGTATTTGCATTTGCAGTACATTGTTGCCATTGCACTTGAGCTACAAAAAATTATGTAAGTTACATCATAGTTTTTATAACTAAGAAATATACACCGATCAGTCATAACATTATGACCGCTGACATGTCAATTACTGTATCTCATTACAATCACACCTGTGTATAGGTAGGATATACACTCCTGAACAAAATTTTAAGACCAGGGTAAAAATGGGTTTAAAAAAGCAGTCCCTGTGAGACTGTTCACATCATCTACAGGTGGAATAATAAATTATCTATGACCATTATTATAATCCCAAAATCCAACAGACAGTAAGCAGTGGTGAAAATAATAACAATAACACAGTATAAATCCAATAACGTACTGTGAGAACTTTTGCCCCAGCAGTGCGTTAACGTCTAATGCCCCCCTCCCTCCCCGATGTGTTTTCAGAACATGGAGGTTCAATTCAATTCACTCTTTATTTGTATAGCACCAATCATAATCGCCGATTATCTGTAGGCACTTCACGATTCGAGGCTGAGACCTCATGACTATACAGAGAGCAAACCCAACAGAACCACCGAGAGCAAACAAAACCACCACCACTAACGGACATCATGTTCCTTCACACATTCACACTGCCTGTGACGCTCTGGACTTCCTGCAGAGTTCAGAGGTGCGGGAACATATTGTATTGTCAGAAAGAGTCGTAGGAAGATATGTTGTTGATCCCGAGACCGGTTTTGTTGACGTACTATCTACTGCAGACTAGAACACCCAACAATATCTTTAGGTTTGGATGCAGTGACCCAGTCGTGTACCATCAAAATTTGGTTTTTGTCAAAGTTGTTCAGATTGTCACATAGTTTGGACAATTTGCTCCTTTCAGTGCAACAACTTCCAGGGATAAATATTCACTTGTTGTCTAATACGTCCACCCACTGAAATTGGAAGACATTGGAAAGATAAACAACATTATGACAACTTCACCAGTTAGTGGACATAATGTTATGGCTGATTGGTGAGGAGATATTTGTTAACACACAAACACATCGGTACACACAGACCAGCTATTCTGCACATTCTCACCAACTATGTGCTACACACTTTTTCTTAGATTTCCATGTGTACTGTATGTAATGTACAGAATACTAAATGCGGTTCTCACCTAGAGTTCGAGTTGCCAGTGTGTGGATCCCAAGAGCGAGGGATTTCAGCTCAGGCTTAATACACCTGAAGAATAAAAAAGAATGAAAATAAGACTAAATGAAAGCAGGTAAGACATGGATGTGTGAGAATGCACAATTTAGATAACACAACTGAGGGATGGAAAATAATGAGTAGACCAATGATTTAATACGTACTGCGCTTCCAATCAGTGATGTTTTTATGTTAGAAATATACTTTATGATGAGCTTTAAATCCCAATGTATAACAAACGGGTGGAACCAAGTACGTAGGTGTAAATGAGTCAACTGATTTTTACTTGAGGGTTGTACCAAAAGTAATGTAAATGAGGGACTTATTGTAGGTTGCTAAGTCGCAACTTTCAATAGTCTAACTCTATTCAATAGTCTTTCAATAGTTCCCATAATGTTTTTTGTGTGTTTTTTCATGAATCATCAGTTAGCGCACAAATTTACTTCACATGGCCATATAAATCACAAACATTGAACTTGCTCTACAACTGGACTGTGGTCACGATGCAATACAGGACATGGTGGAAGACATATGGTATCGCATTGTGTGCACAGTGGTACCTACAGTAAACAGCATGATGAGAACTGTGCTCAGATCTGCTGGAAGTAGAGGTGGCTTCAGTGCGGTTCTCTAATAACATGCACAATTTGAACAATCTACTCTATGTAAGTTAATACCCACTTTTGGTACGACCCTCTGATCCGTAACGCCTCTAACTGGCTCCTGACAGACCTGACAAGCAGCACAAAGCCAGGTGTTCCCCCCAGTGAGATGATGAAGGAGCTGAGGACAGACAGAGCCAGGAAGTATGGGAAGATATTGTCACAGCTGTCCCTGCGTGGACACTGGCCCAGAGTGGCTGTCAGGTTGCCAGGTTGAGCATCAGCCAATGCTACACACCTGCAGTTTTCAAACACCTAACAAAGAGGAATCAGACTGATGAGGTGTGCAAATTAATATAGATGAGTTGCAGCAATGATTCACAAAGTGCAGGGGGCGGCGGCAGCTGACTTGGGACGAAGGCAGGGTACATCCTGGATGAGTCGCCAGTTCATTGCAAGGCTGACATATAGAGACAGACAACCATTCACACTCACATTCACAACTATAGACACTTTAGAGTGACCCACTCACCTAACCCTTAGTGCATGTTTTTGGTTTTGTGTTTCTGGTTTTGTGTTGACAAGAGTTGTGATTAAATATTAAGACTGGAGAGGATTTTTTTTTGTGTGGGAGAAGCTGAGTGGCAACAAAGTCCAACCTCAAATGGGCAAAAGTTCAGACAGTATGGAAAACAGCAAATAAAAAATGACTGCTTTTACATTTTGCTTTGACTTGTAATTCACTGTGGTGAGTATGAACACAAAATATTAAATGTTGTGTCTGGCCAGTATCATTTTATTAGAAAATTCACAGAAATTCCTCAAATTTGGCCACCTATAAATTTTTTAAATAATTGGGACAGGGCAATTGAAAGCTACAAATGATTTAAATCATTCAAAAATAATGTGGTTTAAAACAACTGATGCGAGCACATGATTTTAAACATGATCTGGTTCATACCGAGCATGTGACGAGAGGTGTAGACTTTCATCAGGAAAGAAATGGTGTGCATCGCCACTTGATCATGAAGTTTGCAGATGACACCCCCCTTGATTCATCTCTGATGGGAATGAATCTGTGCACAAGTGGGAGGTCGACCACCTGGTGAACTGGTGCAGGCTGAACAACTTGCATCTAGCACAACTAGCTTAATGCTCTGACAAAAGCAGAGATGATTGTCAGATAGACTACAGCCCCACCCACCCCTATCATTCTGTCTGATGTGGGTGCTTCCTGGGGACAGTCATCACCCAGGACCCCAGGTGGGAGTTGAACATCAGTTCCCTCACCAAAAAGGCACAACAGAGGATGTACTTCCAGCAGCAGCTGAAGAAATTCAACCTGCCAAGGGCTAAGATGGTACAGTTTTACACCTCCATCATTGAGTCCATCCTCTGCTTCTCCACCACCTGGTACGGTACGCTGCAGCCAAGGACAAAGGCTGACTATAATGTATCATCCGAGAGGTTTACTGGCTGTAACCTGCCCTCCCTTCAAGAACCCCTCCCATTTTCAATGTTCAGTATAAATTTTGCACATTCTTGTCTGTTTGTGTATATACAGATTTGTATACTTGTCTGCATGTACAGTACCTATGTATATAAGTGTTTTTCCGTCTACTTACGTATATATGTTGGCTGATTTGAACTATAACACCAGGACAAATTCTTCGTATGTGAACACTACTTGGCAATAAAACTGATTCTAAATATGCAGAAAGTTGGTGAGATCTTTAAAATTAATCATTCTCAAACATGGGTAGTGAAGTACAGGATATTCCCCACATTCAGATGTATCATACTGTCACTACAGCCTGCGGTGTGTCCATTAATCACTATGCATAAACGCTGCGACCCCATTAGGCTGACCTGCGCTGGTTCTTCAGCTCTGGATTGAGCTGCCTGATAAATATGCAGAACAGAGTCCCATACTCCACTGGGATTTTACCACACTGTCCAAACTTTTCTGATTTGAGGTTGTAGGAAATACTGTGTTACATTACTCAAACCAAAGCTCACCTTTCACAATGAAAGCATCATAAGAGTAAAATCATGCGGAATAAAACAGAGCTCTGTGACTGAAACATATGGAAAAGATCCTTTATACTACTATCATTGTGTTGGTACTGTTATGTAAGAGATGAAAACATGAGCATGACCCTGCCTGTCTGTCATTTTATACAAATAACATCACAACACATGGGAGTGTTCAAAATGAAGGCAATGTTGTGTGTCTGACCGTGTTTCTGCCAGATCCCGTGGAAGACGTACATCCTGCCAAACATGGAGACACGTAGCTGATGCCATTCTCTCCACACACCGGATCCCACTCTCTCCTCGAGCAGAAGCAACCCAAATTACAGTCAGAGAAAAGCGACCGCTCCTGGTACGGCAAGATTTCCGCACTGTGTGTGACAACATGCATATATTATTGACTGCTTACATACTAAAAAATAGATCAAATAAGACACCACAACCATTACTGTGTATGGAAGATGAGAGTCACTGAGCAGCACTAAAGGAACCACTGGAAGGATGTCAACTGTAATGATTGTTTACTGTACGTTCTCAAATCTAAACCAGGATGTCAACTGTAATGATTGTTTACTGTATGTTCTCAAATCTAAACCATCTTTCTTGAACTGGACCTTTAATTTTTTACTGTGACGTGACAGAAGTATGTTAAACATCACATACCCAGTGTATGAAACAGTGACGCCTGCCACCTTGGAGTTCTCACAACCCATGACTAAGAATAGTAATGATAGAAAGTAGCCCAGCAGGGAGGTCCCAAAGGCAAATTTAGCCGCTCCCACGATGCCCAGCTTGTACTTCTTCATGACCACCCCTCCAGAAAACATTCCTAGGGCCACAGCCGGGATGTTGATCATGCCTAGAGAAACCATCAAAGGATCAAGAGTTAACATGTACAAACCATAAAGTCATTCCCCAAAAGGATCAAAGTGGGAACACTCATTCATATCAAAGTAGGCTCATTAATATTTTATGTAAAGTGAAGTCTTGTTGTGAAAGATGAAAATGATTTGATGGTTGAAAGGACGTGGAATGTGCTCCTCATCACCTCCCTATTCACATCTGTTACTTAAATTAAAAAAAAATTAAAAAGCAGCATTATTACAGCCTCTGGTTCCATCAGGTTGACCTAATAAAAGGCCTCATTATTCACTGTACTGATTTTAAAATCACCGTCTCATTTCATACTGTCCTGTACAGACAGTCAAACCTGGTTGTTATGTTGAAGTTGTAACATTTATTTAAAAGGTATGTGGGAGTTGAAGCATAAAAAAAATCATTAAACGCAAGGTGAAACACCAATGATGACCATCCAGCTCACGTCACTTTGCATCCTTAAATACTTACCTTACATTGACATTACATAGGTTGTGAAAAAAAAAGCTGAAACATGCTCCAACAAAAATGGCCACACAAAACATGGAAACAATGGTTAATTGGTGATTCTGCTTACCCATGAGGAAATTGGCTTTGGATGCTGACAGGCCATAGTGTTGTTCAATGTATTTGGGCTTGTAGGTAACCATACCAATGAGAGAGTTGAACTGAATGATGGTCACACATAAGTAAAGCATGTACACAGGGTTTCCAAGGAGACTTTTTAGTGCCGGTACAAAATCTGTAGAGAGTATGCAAGTGGAAGTATACATGATGAATACAAATCACAATGCAGGCTTTTCACTATCGTTGTGTAAGCATTTCTTATATGTTCTGTATAACCAGCGTATGAAGCATAAAACTAGAACAACAAATACAAGCTATGACAGCAATGGAAACTAACAAGAAGAAATGCATTCAGCACAACACAGCTTCTCTCCAACCTTTGACCATTTGATGTAAATTAGCTGGCTCCTCCGGTCTGAACTTGTGCTCCATCTTTGGAGAGTCCTTGATAAATCTGGCTTGCTCCGGTGTGCAGCTTGTATCATGTTTATCCACAGGAATTGGCAGAGATTTGGGTAAAAACCAGAAAGGAATGGCAGACGTGAGAGTGATGACACCAGCGATGATGTATCCCAGCCACCATGCTCCGACCCAGCGAGCATCAGCAGGTGTGATAGTCACTGTCTCTGTAAAGAGATACACGTCAGATGAATATGAATTGCTTAATGTTGCTCTGTTTGCAATTTTTTAATGATACAGTATTAATTCCTAAGGATTTGATTTTGTTTGGTTATTTCCAAAACAAACTGTGTCTGTGAATTGCAGAGTGAACAAAACATGGTCCATTCTAACAAGTTAACTGGGTTCAGCACACTCACAATTTGACCAGCACATTCATAATTGTGACTCACTGGTCCAGTTTACACCCGGTATCAAAAAGGTGATGTGCCTCCAGATACACGTCACATTTGCATTTACACTTGGAATTAGAAATGTGTTCTCATTATCTAGATGTTATGTGCATGCCAACCTCCAGAGCAAATTGTCATTTCAAGTGCTGGTAAAGGATGATACAGACTGAACTGAATTGGATCATTTTTATTGATCCCTTTTGGGGAAATTCATCTGCCTAGCTCATAGGAATAAAGATCAAATCAGTGAGATGTTTTCAGTCTTCACGGTCTTCAGTTTGCCATCAGTTGGAGTGTTGAACAGTCTGATGGCGGTGGGAATGAAGGATCTATAGCATTCACTCCTGCAGAATGGGTTTTCCATGATGCCCTTCAACTTCTTCTACTGCACCTTTCCACTCTTTGTGGCATCTCTCTATCACCAAACCATCGTGTATCGTGGCACTTCAACAGAGGAATCTGGGGGGGGTCACTGGTCAGCCAGGTCTCACAAAAACACTCAAAGTTAGCCTCTTGAAACTCCTTCTGGCTTCTCACCAGTGCCTGCCAACTCATCCACTTTGTTGGGTAGTGAGTTCACATTGTTCATCAGTATAGTTGGTAGAAAAGGCTTGTACCTGAATCTTCTGCCTTTTACTCTGGCACCAGCTCTGCAGCCACACCTGAGTCCATCTCAGGTCCAGTGGGATTGGTTGGTAAGATACACATTTCCTCTTCTTCCAGCCCAGGAGGTCTTCTCTGGAGTAAACTCTTCTCCCCATGCCAGTTCAAAATTGATCCCACAAAACTGATCAAAATTCATCCAAAAAAGCAGCGTATAGGCAAACATTTCAAGAAAAAGTTGAGAAAAGGCAGAGAGCTGTTGTCAGTTGCTGCCACCTGCACTGGCATATTCCAGAAAGTTTTATATGATGAGATCTGGTTGCCCAGATTTCAGTTATTCCCCTATAAGTTCTGCACAAAACATGAGCCAGACGACCTCCAAATGTGGCTTGGAAGATCTGATCATAGTCTGATCCCACGGCATTGACATACTGTATGTTTTTCATTATCTAGAAACATATAACAGATCACATTTTAAAACCAGGTGTAAATGTTAGCGAGTCAAATAACAGTGACAGTTCACTCACCCATGTCTACTTGGCCAATGTCTACATAGATCTTTGCACACAGTGACCCCAGAAGGTATCCAAACACAGGACCAATAACTGAGATAGTTTGGACACAACCTGTAAGACATAAAAAAAGAGAGAGAAAGAAACAGATTTATATTCTCAAACTTCAGAGGCATTGATGGCACAGCTCTATCAAAGGTTTGCCCGTTGGTCCATTCACATTTAAGTTAAAGCATGATATTTCAAGAGTTTGACAGAATGTTTGAAAATTTGGCACAAATATTCACTTTGGCTCAAGATAGAATGAAAAAGATTTTGGTGGCCAATGGTCAAAGGCCAGCATTGTTGCGACCTTGTGTTTATTCATTCTTATGAACATGATGCCTCAGAAATACTTTCAGAGATTTTATTTTCAAATCCACATGGTTTCAGTGATGTTGAGATAAACTAAATATATTTCTAAGCATTTTACTTTCTAAGTACTTTTTTTGTTTCAGGTGAAGTCAAAAAACATATATACCAATACCAATACATGTGTGACAGACCAACAATCTACTGATTTGTTCATCACACTCTAGAACTGATTCAACAACAAAAAATGTAGTTTCTTCACATTCTTTGTCCGTTGCCTACAAGTGCAAATGCAGAGTCTGGGACATTACCAATATACAGGGCAGCATTCTCAGATTGTGCATAATCATCAATGTAGGAGATTCCTAAAGGCTGAACTGGAGTCTCTCCAATCCCGCGTAGGACATTTCCCAGGAACACATAGATCCACATAGAAACACTTGAGTCTCGCTCACAACCTAAAAATCAAGGAAAACAGACAAGCCTTAAAAAACTAAAACACCATAAAGACAAATGCTTGAATAACTGAGGGATGGATTCCACTTCTGATCTTACCCCCAGATGGCAGTATAGTCGGTGCATCTGCTGCCACACTAGATTCGGGTGAACTTGCAAAGCACGGAGTGAGGGTATGGGATGAATTCACTGAAAGTCTCACAGATGATTCGATCTTATAGCTGCGTACAAAATACCAATGTGACTGTTAAACAAGGGGAAGGAGAAACATCAGGTAACGTTAGATACTTACAACGTGAAGCACAATACATGGGTGAATGAATTTCAACGTGCGAAAAACACTGATGTTACATTGGTTTTACAGTAAATGATGATGCTGATTATTAGCAATACTGTATGTAGATGGAATTTGTGAACGGCAAACCATGCCTACAGACATGACATTCTCCCTACCTGCTGGTAAGGAAGTGAGGCATCGCAATCAAGAAGGTCCCGAAAGACATCAAGATACAGCCAATTGCTATAATTTTTGGTCGGTGGAGCTTGGCACCGAAATAGCTCACAAAGGCAATCACCAACAAATTGCCTGTAGGGAGAATGAAAGCAGGACACAGCGTAAAGGCATCATGTACGGAACTTAAAGTAATATTAGTAAGAAGAAACATCTGCCTAACACTGACCGTCTGAGGAGATAAATCCATCTGTCGTGACTATTTACCATGTTTAAAAAAAATCAGAGGGGCTAACTGGTAACTGATTTCAGTGACTCCAGTTTGTCCATGAAATGATATAATTTCAGTTTTATTTGATGACTTCAACTCACCGCTTTCTGATTGGCTTGTATAAAGGCATAACAGACTGTAGTGCTGGACAATACAATGACAAGGGTAATTACTGTGGTAAATATTACTGAGCTATACACTTTGTTCTCATCTTTAGCATTTAATTCCTTTGCTTTCTCAGCTAAAGCCTTAGAAAATCCTGGAGTGTGTACTTATGTTTACTCATTACTAATTATATAGTGTGTCATTAGAATTGATCAGAATCTCTGCCTTATTATGTCTGAAATGTTCCAATTCTCTGTGAGTATTATCGTGTTCTAATCATAAAGAAGAGTTTAAAGTCACATGTCATTTATATTTTGTGACATCTTAACTTTTTATTGTCTTACATCTTTTTTTGAATAGTTTTAAAAAGTCAAAAGTCAGTCAAAAGTCTGAATACATATTCTCCTTCAGTGGCTTTGGAAGCAAAAAAGCGTTTAAAAACATAGACTATGTTTTATAATTATAGATCCAAAGTAGCCACATTTAGCGTTGACAGCTTTAACTCATGGCATTCTCTCATCAGATTCATGAGTTAGTCACTGGAATAGTTGTCAAATCACAGGCGAGTTACTTTGAGCCATTTCTTTCCATCTTAATGTGCTTTAGGCCATTAGTGCTACTGCAATTACTGTACAAATCCATATTATGGCAAAAAAAACACTCAGTTTAGTAAAGAGAATAGATAGTCCATCACTACTTTAAGAAACAACTATCAGTCAATGTGAAAAACCTCAAGAACTCTGAATGTATCAGCAGGTGCAGTGGTAGCGTATGTCCATCTGAATGCTCAAGACCAAAACTCAGAACTTTTCTCAGTAAATAAAGGCAGTTGTACAGATGCATGTATGGTTGTCTTTATGATAATTCCCAACATGTGAGATTTGGTCACATCTGACTGATAACTGTAAGTAGTACTGCGTCTCCAAACACACTTTTGGGGAAGAACTCACTATGCCTTTGTGCAACCAATCTCATATGACCACTCCTTTGTCAAACACACCCAACCTTATAAAAAGACAACAGCTTTGGAGAAAATGACATCTGTAAAAACGCCACGACATTTGTTTTTTTTGTTTTTAAAACCAATGGTGTTACTTAATTTGGTACATTGGTCATTTTCTTGCATATTTTATTTATTGTTCCATTTTTGTTGTATATTTTGTTCATTTTTGCAACTTTATTATTTTTGGTCATTTTTGCTCCTTTTGTTGCTTATTTTGTATTTTTTGTCATTTTTTGTTCATCTTATTGCAATTTTGGTAATTTTTTTTCATTTTTTTTTATCCATTTTGTCGATCTTTTTGTCCATTTTTTCACAATTAAAGATTTGGTTCAGTACTTATGTTAAATTCAGTGTCCACAAACAAAATAGTCAGGGTAAGCAACAAAATAATTCAATTAAATTTTATTTCTATAGTGCCAGTCATAATCGCCGATTATCTCTAGGCGCTTCACAATTCGAGGCCGAAATCTCATGACTATACAGAGAGTAAACCAACA
>JAQQAE010015771.1:0-11950 GCA_029823295.1 Pseudamia nigra
CAGGTGACAAAACACAAGGAGCAGATGAAATGAGCACTTTACATCTGCAGTTAGTGCCTCGTGTACCTGCACACAAACATGCTCACCATGTTTAACAGTATTTATCACAATAGTAACACTAGCCCACAATAATAAAAATAATAATTATTATTAAAAATAATTAAGGCTGTCAAACGATTAAAAGTTGGCAGTGACGTGGGTCAAATGTAACATAAAATGTCATCACTTTTTCCTTGACATTTGAGTTATTGTGTTATTATCGATCGCGTTAAAGCAAATGGATTAATCTGGATTAATGCCTTAATTTCGATGGCCCCAATAATAATAAAAGCTCAAATGGGAAAAAAATGTGGACAATATAGAAAATACCAATTAAAAATAATGATGAGTTTTCAAATGTTGATTTAACTTGTATTTCATTGTAGACAGTTTGGATCATATTTCATGATTTGTCTAGTCATTTCAACAGAAAATACACATACGTTTATATCTGCTACATGAGCAGAAATAATTCAGACAAGGAAAGTTAAGGCTAAAAAAATGACTTCAAATCATCCAAAACCAGTGACTGTAACGAGCTGAACAGGCGACATTAAGCGTGATTTCACAAGGAGCGGTGAGGAAATCATCACTTTGTCCTTAGGCTCAGAAAAATGACAGGTGGGATGAGGATCAGCACCTCCAACTCTGAGGTCAAAGGTCAGCCGGAAAAAGGTGGAGTGCTCCCTCCGGGTTGTGGATGAGTGGAGGAGTTCAAGTAGCTTAGGATTCATGTGAAGGATGGAGCGGGAGACCGACAGAAAGATCGGAGCAGCATCTGCAGTGACTCTGCATCGGTCCATGTGGTGAAGAAGATGCTGAGCCAAAAGGCAAAGCTCTCGGTTTCCTGGTCGAGCTACATTCCTACCTTCACCGATGGTCATGAGCTTTGGGTAACGACTGGCAGAAAAAGATCCAGGATACAAGCAGCTGAAATGAGTTTCCTCCGCAGGGTGGTGGGCTCTGCCTTAGAGACGGGGTGAGGAGCTGAGTCATCAGGGAGGGACTCAGAGTAGAGAGCAGCCAGATGAGGTTGTTTGGGCATCTGGTTCGGGATTGCCTCCTAGACACCTCCCTGGTGAGGTTTTCTGGGAACGTCCCACTGAGAAGAGACCCTGGGGAAGACCCAGGACACGCTGGAGGGCCTATGTCTCCTGGCTGGCCTGGGAAGGCCTCGGAATCCCCCCAGACACGCTGGATGAAGTAACTGGGAGAGAGAAGCCTGGGCTTCCCCGCTTAAGCTGCTGCCCCCACCACCCGATCCCCCGGAAAAGCAGTAGAAGATGGATGGATGGATGGATGGATGGATGGATGGATGGATGGATGGATGGAGGTGGTAAAGAACCGGCTCTACCTGACACTCAGGTGTGTTCTGTTATCACAACAGTGTGTGACATGTTCATTAATCATTAGGCCGACCTGGACGCGACCCACAGATGCTGCGACTTGTAGATGTCCTCACAGAGGACACGACTAGTTCTCTGTGGGTGAATATAGAGGTCGTGGACTCCACACTTCACACTTATGTAGGTCCTGTAAATTCTACTTGTGAAGAAAAGCGTCTAATAGGGTCGACTTGACCGTGGACAAGAGCTGGTGAATTTCCTGCGGGACAGGTGACCGCTGTGGTCCTTGTAGATTTTCTCTGCTCTTGTGAGGCCTGTACACTGACCGCAGGGCAGAGACCCCTCCGTGGCCACATACCCTTCCTGCCCCTGCTTAGACTTTGTCCTTAGTGAGTTGGTGCAGAGGAGGGCTGGTACGCAGGGTCACCTGACTAAACACGGAGTGGCTGCCCTCCCCTGAACACTTGGGTTGCTGTTGCGTCGGTAGATCCCACACACTACATCATGTCTGTTCCACATCTGGTGAGGTGGGTGGGGAGGCCCCAGGTAACGTGGCTAGGACAGCTGGGAGGGTCCACAGTGCAGGCCTGTTTGATCAGGGGTGGAGAGGCAGTGTGGATTCAGCAGGATGCCCCCTTTGTGTACCTGTCCCCATACCTGGTCAGATCTGAATGTGTGCCCCTGGCCCCCACCAAATCAAAATGAGGAGTTTGTGATGTTGGCGTTCAGAGACTGTTTTCTGTGTTTGCTCTGGAAATAAAATAATGACAAACAGCGAATGATGCCCATTCACTCATTAAGGAAAAATCCCGTGGGCCAATGAAGAATTCAACATGTGACACTCGTTATTGTGGTGTATGTTATCACGTTATCACATACAGATTGGGATGTTTACATGCTAACATCCAGATCACTTACATGTGTCCTACAGACTCAGATGAAACCAGCCTCGTCTTTAAATGTCACGTTGGTACCGAACCTGGCCGTAAAAATCCAGTATGTGTTCATTACTGTCTGTGAGCAGAAGTTCACTCACCAAACTCTCTGGGTACAGATATAGAGTAGACACATGTCTGCCCGGACGTGTAGTTCCTGGGGAAGTTTGGCGATAAGACCGTCCCTTCTGTTCCCGTTGAACGGCTTCCACAAGGAGCTGGAACAGCAGCACATACATGTGTGAACGGACATGTCACATACAGGATGCATAGGCAGGTAACGTTGTGAAGTGGTCCTCACCTTGACAACTGGGCAGTGCTCTGTTCCACCCAGGTCTGCCATCATCTCCCATACTGCAGGTCAGAGTGGAATACCCCTACCGATGCACAAAAACAGTTTGAATGAGTGTGAAACATCTGACGAACTCCTCCACACCCCGTCCCACCCGCCAAATCACACAACAGCCGAACTGTCGACACCCTCAACATGTCTACCAGGGGAAGCTAATCTGCTGTGACTCAGTAAAATCTAAAACCACATCAGTGTTCAGGGGTGAAACATCTCTGGAAGCAGGTTAAACGGGTGAGTAGGGTTAGAAAAGACACACATCTAGACTGTTGTCCATGTCACGCTGTAAAGCAGGGGTCTCAAACCCTGTACGTTTTCTCTCCAACCAGTCACTAAAGCAGGTGATTTCACTGATCAGACTGGTTGGAGAGAAAACCTGCAGGATCTCGGCCTCCGTGGCACGGGTTTCAGACCCCTGCTGTAAACCGCTTCATGCCGACTATGTTTTTTATTGCACAGTATAAGCTACTGGTCACAAACAGCACGGATGACAATGAAGCCTCTTAAATGATGTCATCATGTTCATCATGTTCTGTTGACTTAAACATGTCAAAATTAAATTCCTCAGGTGCAGGTCCTTTATGTTAGTCCAGGACTGGTATCATGATAATCCTGACCTCCGCTAAGGATGCTGTTCACACAAACGGTTATTTTTGACCAAAAAGGAGGTTATGTGATCATGTCTGTTGGTCCATTTATCTTTTTGTCAGTTTGTCCCTGTGTTAGCAGGATTACAGAAAAACTACTGGACAGATTTTGATGACATTTCACCAGAGGTAGCCCTTGGGCTAAAGATGAATCCATTTGATACTGGAGGTGATTGGTGCAATATTTTTGACATTAGCGAACATGTGAAAAATGGTCCTATCTCGTAATTTTAAACAAAGTGAAAAATTGATCCAGAATCTGCATCCGGATCTGGATCACCTCCAGTATCTAATGGGTTCTTTTTGGCCCGACGGCCAACTCTGGGGACAGTTTCATCAAAATCCATCCAGTGGTTTTTGCTTAATCCTGCTAACAGACAAACAGACACACATGAAGGCAAAACCTCCATGGCGGAGATAGTTAAAGCAACACGAACCAAGTCTAAGAAGTTAACATGAGCAGTGTGACTTAAAGTAACTCGGACTAATTTTGATGGTCACCTCTATGACCCCGGTAACAAGAGCACACTTCAAAACTGTGGTGGCTTTAGCTTAACAGTGGTATTTTGTCAAAGACATTGACATTTCTTGTGTGGTTCTGTGGTGTATGGATGGCGTTAGGGCTACATTTTGTAAAGATATTTTAAGACTGATACAGACCAGATTCTTGGTGGCTGTTGTGTCAAACTGAAACCACGCCTGTGCCTCAGCTAGTAGCACGGCCATTCCAGACTGTGCTAATGTCCAAGACACTGCACAGACTTCACTGGAATATATGAGCAGTGTGTATGACAACGGGTTGATTAAGGCTTCAAGTGGAAGAAAAAATACCATTTTAGTTAGACAGTTTAAAGCTCTTTTTTTAAGGCCTTATACAGACTCTGTGTTTGGAGAAATGCTCCGGTTTAATGCACTAGACCACGTACCCAACAAGCCCCCACTCCCTCCACCATTCACCCATTCACTGTGTGTACCTGTAGAACATATCCGGCCTCGCAGTAGAAGGTGACCGTGGAGCCCAGCTTATAATCGGATCCCAACCTGGTCCCGTTCAGAACCACGCCTGGGTCGAAACACGACTCCCTCAGCTTGGCTGTAGACGAGCAGAGCGGCGGATCCGTGAGGGAGCGTCAAAGATAAAGAGACAGGCACACATGAATAATCAGGGACATTAATAATAACTAAGTCCCTGGCTCTAATCAAATGAGGCGGCCTTTGTAAAAGTCTGTTTGACTTAGCCACCGCTGCCAAAGAACGAGCACACAGATAACTTCATCCCCTGGCGTCTGTATGGTACACAAACCTCATAAATTATGACTCTGGCATCCCTCCCGACAGATTACTGGCCACACTGCATCAACTTAATACTTAATTCCTGTGTCCACATGAAGCCAAAGTCAATTCTTTTGTGAAAGTAAAACAAAATTGCAGAGACTGATTGAACTGGGACCTCACAAAGCAGCAGACCACACAGCAGCTCTGTCCTCCGATAGCACCCCGTCCACGCCCTCCCGGGGGTCGCTTTAGACGAGTAAAATACACATTACTTCTGTCTAAATGTTTAGTGCAACGTGTAAACCGACATAAAGGTACAAACACCTGAAGGAATGTAAGGATCTGTTTGTTAGATGGTCCGTGATGGTGACTACAGCACCCCCACCTGCCCCCAAAACCTGACAGCATCAGATTCTATACATGGATCAAGGCAATAGTTTTGTCCAGCTGCAAGAAAAATGTTCTTGGATTTTTGTTAGTACCCATGGATTTGTGGGATTCACCAATGTTTTCTTGTTTTTGCTGTTTCTCCAGATGAGATTAAAGTTTACGAGTGGTTTAGGGCACTCTGACCAACATAAGAGAGAAACATCACAGCCCAGGATGGATCAGTTCAATGTACACAAACACACAATCTCATCCAGATTGTTCCATGTTTTAGAGGAATTTATATGATTCATTTTTAAACAAGAGAAGCTGTAACAGAAACGTAAGAGAATGTTGTTGCATGAGGACCATTGTGTCATTTAATGAAACAAACAGCGGCTTTGATTAGAGACCAGCAACAGGATCTGAGTCTTCAGTCAGCAGGTTCTAAGGCGGGGGCGTCCAATCATCGCCACAAATGGCCGAGACACTGCACATTTTCTTTCCAACCAGTCTCTTCAGCTGGTGATTTCACCGAATCCCTTCCCACTGATCGCTCTTCAGTGAAAACACCTGCTTTAATGAGTGGCCGGCAAGAAAATGTGCAGTGGCAATGATTGGACGCCTCGGTTCTAAGGAAACTGGTTCAGTTGTTTTCAAGTGTCCCGCTGACAAACCAACTACGTGGACACGGATCACAACGTAGATATGGAGGCAGATCGTGACATAAATGCGGACGTGAACGATGATGTAGATGTGGACACAGATTATGACATAGATGCTAATGCGGATGGCGATGTAGATGCAGATACAGATGACGGTGTAGATACGGACATGGATGATGAAGTAGATGCGATGACGACGTAGAGGAAGACGCGGATGACGACATATATGTGAACGCGGATGACGGCGTGGATGCGGATGTAGATGTAGATGATGACGTCGATGTGGATCACGATGTAGATGATAATAATTAAATTATTACACAGGCTCATACTGTGATTACCTCAAACAGTTTAAATTCATGGTTCCCAGTTTGTTTTTGTTTTTTTTTTTTACCAGTGATTTGTATATTCTGGTTACATTTCTATTTATTTTCTGCATTTACCTCCATTTCTGTTCAGTATTGTTCATTTGTGGAGTATTTTGTTATTTTGTGTGCGTTAGTCTGCTTTCTTTGTCATTTTTTTTTCCTCTGATAAACTTTGCGTAGAAGGCACTGAATGAGGTACAACTCATCAGAACAGATAAAATGAGGTCCTGAGCTCCACAAACTACCTGGACAATGTTAAGTGTCAACATTAAATATTTGTAAAGTCATTCTGCAAATTCATGTTGTCATGCTCAAATAACTGGGGAATGGAATGTCAGAGTGATGCTGTTCATGAAAAACAAATGAGACAGGAAACAGTTCCTGATTTGACTACATGGAGCAGATGAAAATTACATCAGATTTTAACCTCTAGAATAAGGTCTACGCGCCGGATTCATCTCAATTCTGTTTTCAATCTAGTTCCAACAATATTGTTGATGAAGATGAGAAACATATTCTCGAGTCGTCACATACGGATGCACAGAGCAGCCAGGTGAGTCATACCCAGCAGATGCAGAGACCATCACCATCGCAACGGAGCGTTTTGGCTTAAAAGCTACACTGCCTGGCCAAAAAAAAGGTCACCACCCGGATTTAAATGAGCAAATAGGTTGGAGCCTCCCATTGGATAATTTCTACATGGGTGATTATGTTTCAGCTGGAAACAAGTGATATAAGGATAGTGGGGAACCATCATCTTCACAGAAATTATCCAATGGAAGGCTCGTACCCATTTGCTGAGTTAAATCCAAGTGGTGACCTTTTTTTTGGTCAGGCAGTGTATTTAAAATGAAACCAATTTAGTTTCTTCTACTCTGCAGTTTGAGCTGTTTTCATCTGCCCGTCTAAATTTTTTTGGTTCCTGTTTTTGCAGCCGTGCTAAATGGATTGAAACAGAGCATAAGGCATCCTGCCGCCACTGCTTAGAAACAACTTGCCCTTGAAAACTTCCCCGGAGACTGTCCGTATGAACGGATTATAATAAATGTTGGGGATAGCACCGGCGCCATTAGAGAAGGAGACAGAGCTGTATTTTCATTTCTTCAACTCGGGACACATTCAGCAGGGCGTTCTAATGAGGCACTGTTGTAACCGCGACAAATCCTAGATTCATAAAAACACTTTGATTCTGTGAACAAAAACGAGCTTTAAGAAGGCTGCATGTGTCGGAACGCACACGTGAACTTTGACAGCAGTGCAGATTATCAGGAGCAAAACATAGGCAGCTTTTTGTAGCAAACCATAGCTAATGCTGTTATACCGCAAAACTTCAATTGTGTTTTTATTTTAACAAATACTGGTGAAAGCAAAGAGCAGGAACAATAGAGAAGCCGGACGTGGTATTAGATTGGTGAGATTGACAGGGCGTGAGGCCGTCGTCGTCTACCGGAGTCCCGAAGCAACGTTTGAGAAATAATAATCGCTCTGTAACCGACACGGCCCAGGACGCAGGAATTGACAGGAACTGTTCAAGTAAAAGCTTGTTTGCTGTATGTGACCATTATTATGAAATGCAGACTTTAAGTCCACAATAAGGCACAGCAATGCTAATAATTCAGTAAACATTTTAAATTAACAGCCAGTAACGAAGACTCTTCTTTTCCCCAGGGGTCAGGGGTGTGATGAACAAAAAGGATATGTAGTGACTAATGATGTTTAAAAATGAGTATCTGGGTCAATGTCTCCAAAATCTTTTTTTTTTTTTCATCATTTACAAACAAAGAAGGCGCAAATTAAAATGGGATTGACTACAATGTTTAACGGAACTGATTAGACTATCAACAGTGTAAGGTTTATGCCACAGCTGCCCTAAATTAATTGTACTGGTAATTACCATAATTTTTTTATGTTTCTGTAACGGTTAATACACCAGTATGCACAAGGTCTGCCACAGAAATGATATTTTTAATGTTAAAATAGAATTATTATTATTATTATAGAATGTGTTGTACAAAAAACTGAAAAACTAGTAATTAGTAAAACCAAAAAGATGACAAATTTAGAGTGGACGCGGTCTGTTTTACAGTGGACGTAGTCTCTTTTAGATTGGATGTAGACTGTTTTAGAATGGACGTAAACTGTTTCAGAATGGACGTTTTACAGTGCACGCGGTCCGCTTTAGAGCGGACGTAGACTGCTTTAGAGTGGGAATGGTCTGCTTTAGAGTGGACGTGGTCTGCTTTAGAGTGGGAATAGACTTCTTTAGAGTGGACGTGGTCTGCTTTAGAGTGGAAATAGACTGCTTTAGAGTGGATGTAGACTGTTTTAGAGTGGGAATAGACTGCTGTATAGTGGGAATAGACTGCTGTAGAGCGGACGTGGTCTGCTTTAGAGCGGACGTGGTCTGATTTAGAGTGGGAATAGACTTCTTTAGAGTGGACGTGGTCTGCTTTAGAGTGGAAATAGACTGCTTTAGAGTGGACGTAGACTGTTTTAAAGTGGGAATAGACTTCTTTAGAGTGGGAATAGACTGCTGTAGAGCGGACGTGGTCTGCTTTAGAGTGGACGTAGACTTCTTTAGAGTGGGAATAGACTGCTTTAGAGCGGACGTAGACTCCTTTAGAGTGGACGTAGACTGTTTTAGAGTGGGAATAGACTGCTTTAGAGCGGACGTAGACTGCTTTAGAGTGGACGTAGACTGTTTTAGAGTGGACATATACTGTTTTAGAGTGGGAATAGACTGCTTTAGAGCGGACGTAGACTCCTTTAGAGTGGACATATACTGTTTTAGAGTGGGAATAGACTGCTTTAGAGCGGACGTGGTCTGCTTTAGAGCAGACGTAGACTTCTTTAGAGTGGACGTAGACTGCTTTAGAGTGGGAACAGACTGCTTTAGAGCGGACGCGGTCTGCTTTAGAGCGGATGTAGACTACATCCACTCTTTAAGAAGAGGAGCTACTCTCTGGGCAGTTTGCGTAGGTCGGTGATGTACTTACTGGAAAGCACGGTGGTGAGGAAGATGTAGTCTGAGAAGGAGATCAGTCCACATTCTCCCAGCGTGTAGAATATGCTGTCCTCATCTGCAAACTTCTCCCTCTCCTGGGCTATTTTCTGCACATCAATGCCAGAGAAGAGGGAACAAAAATATGTTAAATCTAATCAACGTGATTCCGCTTTATAGCCTTAACTGCTGCCCCAGGTGTGCAAGAAAGTGTGTGTATGTGAGACCTGTGGTCAGTCACAAACTGGCACCGAAACACACACAAACACACACACACACTGTACTTCCACAGTGAAACAGTTACAGGACAGAAAACGAGTGTCGACAGTCAAGCACAGTCACAGTCATGCAAGTGCCGCATACACATGAAGCCATAACGTGAGTGTGGTCAGTAACATTATTACACACCAGCGGTTGTACTCACAGTGAGACACAAAGAGAGGAAACACACATCAGTAACACAGACATCGTTGAAACAAAGTCACGGTAGTTTTTCTTTCACACACACACACACACACACACAAACGTACACTTATCTGTTAACATGTGTATATTCACAGCATTGCATGACTTAATCACATGCACACTAAACAGTCAGAAAGAGGGACAAAGAAGCGGCGCCCGGGTGAAAGGGCACTTGGTTGAACAGAGTGGACAGATGGACAGAGCATGCCTTGGGTGGGGGGGCTGGACCACACCGAGCCCACGTGAAGTTACCTCCGTCTGTCAGAGGTCCATTTCAGAAGAAGAGGAAGGACAAACAGCTGTTAGAGAACAGCACGGCCTCTGCTGTCTTAAGCAGGGCCTTAAACGACAAAGACACACATGTGCATTCACATTGTAACGCACGGCACACGCACCCTCAGAAAACACATCATCGCCACGAGACGCCGCTGAAGTGGACGATTCGGATGCGTCTTTTGCTTCGTCAGACTTTTTTGGCTGCGTCTCTCTACAATAGGGCTTCGTGTTTATATCACCGGAATCTTCATTATAACAAACACTTATTTATAACCGAACTTAAACAGCAAAAAACACATCAACGCTCAAATTCAGCGGCGTCTCCTTTAATTTATGACAATTCTTTGCAGTTCTTTCCCCGAAAACCAGCTCCCTTCTCATGGGACACAAGAAATGGCTGCTAAACACAATTTTCTCAGTCTTATAAAAATGCATCACTATGCAAATGGATGTCATTCTTGACTCTAAATTGTTGCAAATATAGAAAATAGTGTTTGTTATTGGTGACATTTACACTTACAGTAGGAGTGGAGAAGGGAGTGGAATAAAGAGGGGGATGTGAGACAGAGTTATTTTCGGAGCAGCGCTAGTGGTTGAGGTAAAGAGAAAGAGAGAACAAAACATCAATTCTTGGCATTTTTGAGAATTGAACATTTCTGTGTCAAAAGGGGACAGTTGTGCTTGTTTTGAAGAAGAAAAGAAGCAGAAAATGAAGGAAAAGAGGTTGGTATTAGCCCCTGTATTTGGACCGATGACGGGCAGGAAGCCACGAGGGCCGACGGTGCGCCTCGTCAGTCTGCGAAACGTGACAGAGTGCATTTAAACGGGCACACGCACACGCCGATGCCCCGCAGATGACCGCACACGCCGGGCCTCATTACGGCGGCGCAGAGCACATTAGGCGTAATAACTCAGACTTTATAGTGTCCCGAGTCAAGGACAAAAACAGCCCCGCAGAAAGTCCCAAAGTGGAATTAATCACTGCAGAGCTAAAAAATAAAACGCAGTGAACACAGTCCGTTCCAATCGACAGCTGCAAACCGTCGCGACGGCGTTTCACTCTTGCTCTCTCGTTCGCCCTCCGAGGACTGTGAGCGTCAAAGTCCTGCTCTCTCTCCAAAAGACAAAACTAAAAAAAAGAAAAATCTGTGCCCAGGCCGGTGTTTCAGCTGTCGGCCCACTGTGATTTTCACTCACACGGTTGGAGGTTGTATTTTCCACGCGCACCGTCGTGAAACGGCACGTGCGTAATAACACCGGAAATCAGAATATGAATATATAATATGATCAGAGTTAATGTGACCACTGACGGATCAAGTGGACATGATGTCGATTATGTCGCTCCGGTGTTTTTTGTCACTTGGGCAACAAGTGAACATTGAGGCCTCAGAGTTGTCGCAATGAAACGCGAAACATTTCACTGTTGCAAGTCGAACAATGTGCGGATGTCGTCTGGATTCTGTACGATACGGCGCTGTGCCGTTTTCCTACGTACCTGATGTGTGAAGTGCCTATTTTTTTTACTGAAAGCAGCAAAATCGTCAAAACTAAGTAAGAATCTGAACAACTTTAACTAGGACCAAACTGTGACGGCGCATGACGGGGCCATTGCATCCAAACCTGAAGACCTTGTCGTGTGTTCTAGTCTACGGGGGATAGTACCCCAACAACCAGATTTCAACCCAACCGAGTTTTTCTATAATGTGTCGGGAAATCAGGTTAGATTCATGAAAGTCCAAACTCACACCTTCACGATGGCTACCGTGTAACGTACTGCCAGTTCTTACAGCAGCTTCCAGAGGTCCGGTGGAGCTCACGCTTTGGGTTCGAGCTGTTCTGGAGTCAAAAAGGGGGAACAGACACAACCTTATGTGGTAGTAAGGTTTTGTTCTGCGAGATCCTCTACTGGGTTGAGATCCAGTTGTCCTTCCTTCCTCATGGGGTTCCATCCACCGCAGGATGAGGACCATCGAACGAGTTTTGGAGATGTTTTGACCCGTTTGTCTCGACATCACAATCCTTACGCTGCCCAATTTTTGATTCAAATACATCAACTTCGAGCGGCCTCGTACATCCTACACAGTGGAATGAGATAATTAACACGGTTACCTCGTCACCGGTCAATGATCAGAATGTTATGGCTGATCAGACGATGCAGAGCCACGATTCTTTCAAAGAGTGAGTCATGCAACAAATTTAATTTGGATCAGGCTTCCTC
>JAQQAE010015772.1:0-11950 GCA_029823295.1 Pseudamia nigra
CCTTTGTCTATGGACTGTTTTTTTTAAACTGAGCATTTGGCATTTTTGTGATTATCAGACTAGTTTTATAGAACCAGAAGTGACCATATTTAGAAAAGAAGCGACTTGGAAAAAAGCCAGGGATGAAACTTCTTAAATTAATGCTTACCTTATTGAAAACAGCTTTCTGCACTTCTAACTAGGAATTAAGCAAAATGCTCAAACACACAGACTAGTGCACAGTGCTATGAAAAAAGTATTTCATTATCTTTAATATGTTTGTCACTCAGATGTTTCAGATCATCAAACAAATTTAATATTGGACAAAAATAATTAGAGTAAATTCAAAATGCAGCTTTAAATGCTGGTCTCACTTATTAAGCGAAAAAGCTATTCTAAACCTTACTGGCCCATTGTGAAAAAAATATTTGCCCCCAAACCTAGTAACTGGTTTTGCCCTTGGCAGCAACAAATGGAATCAAATGTGGCAATAAGTTTTCCACATTACTGTGGGTGAATTTAAGCCCACCCTTGAAGAATTGTCTCAATTCAGCCACATTGGAGGATTTTCAAGCATGAACAACCTGTGTAATGTGATGATGGCAAAGCACCTCAATCAGATTTAAGGGCAGACTTTAATTAGGCCAGTCCAAAACATTTTTGAGTCATTCGGAGGTAGACTTCCTGTTGTGTTTCAGATCATTGTACAGCTGCAGAAACCAAATGCTCCTGAGTTTCAGGTCATGTAGAATCAAGTAGAATTCATGGTTCCATCAATTATGACAAGTCATTCAGGTCCTGAAGTAGCAAAGCAGCCCCAGACCATCACCTCTCAGCACCATGTTTTGGCAGTTGGTAGGATGTTCTTTTTCTGAAATGTTAGTTTCAGAAAAAATGCAACAGAATATTTTCCAAAAGTCTTGTGAATCATCAAAATATCTTTAGTCAAATGTGAGACTAGTCTTTCTTTTGGTGAGCAGTGGTTTTCACCTTGGGACTCTCCCATACATCCATTTGTGCCCAGTCTCTTTCTTATTGTTATTGTTCTTATTGTTACTGATCTTAAGTGAGGTAATTGAGGCCTGTTGTTCGGGGTCAGTGGCCAGAGACTCTTTGGAAAGTTCCAGGTTTTTCCAAACCATTAGAAATGCCTCAGTAACCATTTATAGACTGACAGATGTCAGTGACTTCAACGGTTTCTCTTCTGTCCATGAATTATTTTGGATTGTGACATGATGTGTTGCTTTTTTTTTACTTCTTTTATCTTACTCAATTTGTCAGACAAGTTCAATTTAAAGGGAAATAACACACAATTAGAAAATTGACACTATCCTCTGAGAAACATACCCAAGAGTTGATATGTCACACTTTTTACATAGTCCCTCAAGTCCGTACCTTTTTCAGACATTTGAACCTCCTGCTCTCTCGACCTCCTCGGCGCCGCCATGCTATCCTGTAATCTGGGTACTTCTGACGTGGCCGTACACCCCAGCAGCTAGGCTCGCAGCCGCAGGATCAAACTGGAGCCTGTCGACAGCCACTGGTGGACACTGCCTTGATGCGTGCCAGCAAGGAGCTGCTGCTACTGTTGTTAGCCTCGGTGCTAGCCCGCTGTTGAGAGCCCGAGGTGGAATCACCAGTGAGTTTAGCACCTCTACTACCTGGGGCCAAAGATTTAATTCAACATCCCAGGTAGCAGCAGTATCACAGTGCAGCAGCCTGGTTCGGGTATTTGAAGTCATATTGTTTTCAAAACCACTGTGGTGGACAGACCACAAGACGACAGTGATGTCAGAAGTACTCGGATTACAGGACAACACGGCGGCACCAAGGAGGTCGAGAGAGCGGGAAGTTCAAATGTCTGAAAAAGGTATGTACTTGAGGGACTAATGTAAAATTTAAAAAAGTGAGATATCAACTCTTTGGTATGTTTCTTATCAGAAAGTATCAATTTTGTAATTTTGTGTTGTTTCCCTTTAATTGATTTGTTGATTGACCAGGTCTGGATGTGGACAGTAAACATAAACTCTCTACAAATAATGTGGTTAATCACAGTTAATTCATGTTTTAACACGGGGATGAATACTTTTTCATAAAGGGTCAGGTAAGTTTGGTTAGTTTTTCTCCTAATAAATGAAATCATCATTTTATATTTACGTGGGTTATGTTTGTTGAATAACAGAATTCGTTTAAGAATAAAGTTTAAAAATAACAAGTGAGACAAGTGTGACAAATATGCAACAAGTAGGAAATCAGAAAGGGAGTAAATACGTTTTCACAGCAGTGTATGACAAACGTGGTAATCAGACGAGCTGACTGCTGGGCTGAAATAAGGAAATATAGAACATATGCTAACAGGCAGATGTCAAAACTCCTTTAGCAAACTGGTTAGTGGTGGCACAAAGCTCTGCCGTCAATCAGTCCTGTCAGTCAACACCTACATGGCGCAAATCAAAGCTTTCAGTCATGATTTTGTCGAGTTAAGAATAATTCAGGTCCTTTTTTGAAGTGAACTCTTCTGCTGGCTGTCAGGACAGTCCTGGAGGTGTTTGTGCTTAAACTGACCTTGTGGGAAATATGAAGGGTTAAGCACCCAAAAAGAGTGTTGCTCTATAAAGCTCAACCACCTACATCTTTGTGCAGACTTTCAGAATTTATAGATATTGGTTTCTGCAACTGATAACATCTAGTTAACATGAGAAGCATTTAAACTACTATAATGATTCCAACATTGTGAGAAAAGAGCTGAAAAATAACACACTTAACAACAGCTTAATGTCCAGCAGGTCAAAAGCAACCGGTTCTAGTGTTCGGTTTCATCTGAGACACGTTTAAAGTGATGTGTTTCACCGCGTGTTAATCACAGAAACTAGAAGATGAAATCCAGTTCAAGTATTTTGACTTTGTGATTTTCCTACCATCACCTGATTCTATTTCACAGCCTTCAAAGATGCACTTTACAAAACTGTAATTTGATTTTTCAGTTTTAATGGTAAAAATCCTGAAAAGTTCTCACAAATTTGTGTTGAAAAACAGCCACTGGAGACATGTTCAGTGAAATACTGGGATTTGTAGTGGTTCTGGTTCCTATAAATTTTTCTTAGTTACTACAGTGAACCGTCACTTATCGTGGGGGTTACGTTCTAAAAATAACCCGTGATAGGTGAAATCCGTGAAGTAGATTCCTATGGAAAAATTCACTGCGGCCAATGTGATGGGTGAATAGAAAGCAGTGTGAAGAGCTTTGAGCGCCGTAGGGTAGAAAGGCACTATGTAAGTGCAAGATAAAGGTGCTATATAAGTGCTATGTGAGTGCATTTACCATTTACCATTCATACGCTGTAAAAAAGAAAAAAAAATGAAAATTGCACCCAAAAAAAATCCACGAAGCAGTGAAGCTGTGAAAGGTGAACCGTGTTATAGCGAGGGTTCACTGTATATACTGTAGATTTTTTTTCTTCTCATGATGTGATCTATTGTTCATTTTGTAGTTTATTCTATTGTTTTTGCTTATTTTCTTCATTTTCTTGAGTAGATTCATCATACTTTCACATACATTGATTATATATTCATACACAGTTAATTTTTTGTTGATTTTATTTCCCACTTTGATCATTATATGGTTGTTTTTTGGCCATTTTTGTTCAGTATTTTCTTCAGTTTCTGTGTTGGACAGAACTGGGACATGTCCCGTCCATCCATGGAATTCCTCTAAAACTTCATCTGCTGAGCTTTTAAGGAGGAACTTTGATTAAAGAGGAAATTTTAGGAGATGTGAAAAGTGCTCATCCCTCCTCATCTCTCTATGTCTTTGGGTCAGAAAAGCTAATTTTCATCAAAATATCTCAAAGTCTCCTGGATGCACGTGTAAATACAGCTGTGTTCTAGTGGAATGATCCCTGTGGAATTAGTGACTTGATTTATGCAAATTTAAATCTTTACACATGTTAAACAGGTTTCTGCAATGTGAGCAGAAAGTAGTTTGATGTGTTAATTGTTAATTCTAATGATCGTATGGTTGTCATATGTCTGTTCTGAATGACAAGACAATCTCTGTATTTTGCTGTGTTGGCCTAAATTTTTATTAAGAATTAACAAAAGAAATGACATAATAATTAAGAAAATGTGAGCATAAAGAACAAAATTAAGCAGCAAAACGAATGAAATAATCAAGAAAATCAGCAACAATTACAATAAGCAACAGAATTAGCAGAAATAAACAAAATAATCCACACGTTGAACAGAAATGAAAAAATAATCATCAAAATGAAAACATAACCAAAAAAATCTCCAGATCGAACAGGATTAAAAAAATAAACAAGAAAGAGCAAAATCCAAAGATGAATACAACTGAATTAAACAAACAAAATAATATACGTGACATGAAACAACCAAAAATAACTGAGAATGAAACATAACCTGACAATGAATCTGTCTCTTCATCTGTCTCTTTGCTGAACTTTCCTGGTGCAAGTTTGCATCTATCTGATGATTTCCAATTGATTTTTGGAACAACAGGAGCTACAAATGCTCCCACGACATTTTGAAGATGTTTTCCTGCTAATCAGCCCATCTAACTCATCAGGCCAACAATAGAAAACTCAGTGAGAGCCATAATCTGTTCCTGACAAGGCAGGAGGAGAGAAAACAAATAGCCCTGTGCAGTCAGTGTGTGGGCTCAGCTGGCACAAAGACAAACCAATGTAGAACCATTTACCCGGATACCAGCCATATAAGCAGACGGGGATCCTCTCACATCACCGGAGAATCCATTTATGGAAAGAAGTGCCGCCGGAATTCCGAACCATGGGCTTTTCCCCCTCGTTCATGGGGTGAAAAGCAGCGTGAACCACGTGCTGATGGATGTGATCAATGATCACATTAAATCCCATCATTTAGATTCAAACACCAGCTACAGCATTTGTTCACCTCGAGCACGCACAAGTCAATTATGGTCACGTGTCGTCACAGCATCTTCCCCATCCTATTTCTGGAGTTCCCTTTTCGCTTGGTCCATATTTGGTCAATGACGTAGCAGGACACCTAGTGAATCCCTTTATAACCATACCGCACCATCCGAGCAATTTACAAGAGAGGAGAGGCGGAACAGAGAAAAATGAGGGCAAATATCGTAAACGTTTAAAGGAGGGTCGATCAGTAAACTGATTTCATTTTCCTATTGCGTGAAATCGCTTTTCACGCGCAGTTTCAGAGACATGACAGCTAAAATAATAGATGAAGTTGCTGCATCTCTGAGCAGTATTGTAGACGGTGTTCCTAAGGATGTGTACTCAGCTGAGGGGGGAGCAGTTGTTTTTAAAGAAGAGCCTGTAGGGGAGGATGAATATGAAGGGAAAGCTGATGAGAGCGAAGGCGGTAAGTCAAGTGGTTTTTCACTTTGTCAGATATGTGTGTGGGGTGTGGGGTAGGGGGTGGGGTCCCTGTGTGCCGAAATGTTTAGATTCAGGGAGGCCTATTCTTAAAAAATTCCTCTTCTTTTCTTTCACGTTCTCAGGTGGGCTCCTGTTTGATCAGAAGAGCGCACCTGAGCTGCCTCTTCAGACTGACCTGACGCACTACGTGGCAACTTTACGCACGCATCCAGTGGCATTCAGCGGCAAGTTCTCCGTGGACTCCAGAGGTGCAGGTGGACCGTGGGAACCAGGGGACCCCATCAACGTGGTCAGCGCTGACATCGCTGACCCGGGTCCGGCTACAGGGTCCGGTTCCTCCGCACTATCACCTGGGATTTACGTAGGAGCAGGAGGAGCGGAGGACACAGGGGACGGTGCCATGGCGCACGGACAGCCGGACATCAGCCACATGTACGGTCCCGCTCACACTCATCCACACCCTCATCCCCACTCGGCCCCTTCCTACTCCTGCAGCGGAGACATGTACCAGGATCAGTCTGGAGGCGGGTACCTGGCCACCTCCACCTGCGCCGTGTCCTACCATCCTCCCCAGAGCTACAACTCCGCGCCTAAACCCGCAGTAGACGGAGCCGCGCTGCTCTCCATCATGCCGGAGTACGGAGGCTTCTATCAACAGAGCTGCCAGAGAGACATCCAGACGGCTTTCCCTGAGAGAAAATCTCTTCCATACCCGTTGGATTCCCTCAGGGTCCCCCCACCTCTCACCCCTCTCAACACTATCAGGAACTTTACGCTCGGCGCGCCTTCTCCGGCTGCAGAGGGCCCCATGGCGGCCGCTTTCCCGAACCACCAGAACCTTCCGCTCAGGCCCATCCTGCGACCGAGGAAATACCCAAACCGACCAAGTAAAACCCCTGTCCACCAGAGGCCGTACCCCTGCCCGGCGGAGAGCTGCGACCGCAGGTTCTCCCGGTCGGACGAGCTGAGCCGACACCTGCGCATCCACACGGGCCACAAACCCTTCCAGTGCCGCATCTGCATGAGGAACTTCAGCCGCAGCGACCACCTCACCACGCACATTCGCACGCACACGGGGGAGAAGCCGTTCTCTTGCGAACAGTGCGGGAGGAAGTTCGCCCGAAGCGACGAGAGGAGGCGGCACATGAAGATCCACCTGCGGCAGAAGGAGAAGAAGTCCGCCGCGTCCTAAGCCGCTTCGCGCACGTTGTAAAGGCGAACTTTCTGTGCTGCCGCCTGCAGACCACGTGACCAAACTTTATTCTCCTTTTTCACACAAAGGAACCCACAAATATTTTTCATCAGAAGCAGTCAGTTGGGAGCCTTTTGCGCCCAAATTGTTGTTTTTGGTTAGTTTTTTTGCTTACTTTTTTAAAGTTTTTATTCATTTAGTTTCATTCTCGTCACTGTTTTGCCCATGTTTTTTCTGCTTATTTTGCACGTTTTTGTTTTTTTTCTTAACTGTGTCCATTTTTCTGTTATTTTGTTCGTTATTACATTTTTTCATTTTCTTCATAATTTTGCTCAGTTGTTAGTAACTTTTTTTTTGGTCAATTTTCATACTTACTACTTATTTTGTTTTTTTTTACTCCAGTCTTCACATCCTATTAACGTTTAAATTTAAGGGGTAACATCCATGAAAGTGCTATGCCATATGGATTAATTTCCAGTGAAAAGATGTATAGTCAGTTTATATTAGCTTTTCTAACATTGGCTCACAAGGAGAAGACACATCATTTCATCACTTCATTATTTATCACATTATGTCCACATAAACCAGGACATTTAAGTCACTGCAGCTGCTATTAGGTTATATGAAATGTAAAGGGAGTCTGGATTACATGACTAACTGTGAAGCTCTCATTTATTACTATGTTGAGCTCTCAATCAATTTTACTTGCGCCAAGATGCTCTTCACTGCTACAGCTTGCTTTAGTGCTCTGTGGCAAGGCATTGTGTTGACTGTCTGTATGCTTCTCAGGGATTCACTCAGATACAATTCAGGCCAAATTACCATAAATCCAGCTCTAGGGATTCAGACACCTTCAATTTGAACTGTTACACTTTTTGCCTTGTAAAATAATCAGTAATATCTAAACTGGCACTGCTCTTAACAGAAACCTGCATTTTTAAAAAGCAGTTTACTTTTAAGGTGAGGAAAAGACATTTTTACTACAATTAAAAGCCATTACTATTAATGACAACAAGGTGGGGTTTATTAGTTGTTGCTGTTGTTGTTGCCAACTGAAATGCATTAAAGGGAAAAAGAAAACTCACTTTCACTGCTCAGCTGTAGCTACATCATCAATGTGCAACTCTAGGAGCCGATAACGTGTTTTACAGGGTTACAGTTATGTTCTTGTGACGTAGGAACAATTTGTGATATCTCCTGGTTGGATAAGCCACAGCAGCACCTGCGCATCCATGTCGATCACAAACCCTTCCAGTGCTGCTTCTCTGCATGACAAACTTCAGCCACAGCGACCCCCTCACTGCACACATCTGCATGCACACAGAGGGAGAAACCATTCTCCTGCAACCGATGTGGGAATAAGTTCGCCCAGAGAGACTATAAAAAGAAAGAAGCTTTGTAGCGTTTCACTATTTTCTATTGTTGTGTGGTTGCAGTGAATATCACTGCTGATGATTAGGCCTTTGAAGGTACAATTTGTAATATGTCTCAGCAGCATTCACCCGCCATAACACTTCATCACAGTAGCTCAGGGGTTTTCCACCTATTTTGATTGAGGGACCACCATTCTGAGTAAGAAGCAACCTGGGGACCACTGCTGTTCAGAATGAGGACAGGAGTTGAGATCAGGTTTTTCTTCTTACCTGGTAGGGTGATTTTTGGCTTTGGTGAATTGCACAGAGTTTGTCTATTCTTGGCAGGATAGTGGTGGATAGAGACAGACTCATGTACTTATTCTTCATGTATTTTAGTCTGGAAAATCCACTCTCACAGAAATGTTTAGTTGCAAAAGGTAAAAAAAACACTTTACTGCTTTTGCTGCAAGTTCTGGAAATTCAGCCCAACATGAGCCATGATGGTGCTGGTACGCGTTGACATTAAGGATGTTTTCACACCTACAGCATTTAGTCCGCTGAAAGTGGACCAGAGTCCGGAACACCTGCAAGTTCGGTTCGTTTGGGCTAGTGTGAAAGCGGATCAGTTTGTTTTGGTTCGGACTAAAGAATTGGCACAATTCGGTTCGGTACGCCTCCATCCAAACTCCAGTGCAGTTCGCTGATGGTGAGAACTCGGACCGGTCCCGATTCGGTCCCGCTGTCTGTAATGTAGCACTTTTTGGTCTATCGAGGCTTCCGTAGCAAGCCGTGACGTACATTTCAAGAAACTCATAAACTTCACTACGTCAGAGTCTTTTGATATGTTTTCTTCGTGTCAAAAAGAAGCGCACAGTGTTTTCGACCTGAATACGATTTCCATGCTGGAACAACGGCAGTATTTATGCTTTTTGCACAAACAAACGATAATAATAAATCGCCACAAAAACAAGTAAAATAGTACCATTCATTATTCCGAACTAAAGCATAGATCCGATGTTTTCATCTGCTGGATTTTTCCCTCTACAGATGCTGTGACAATCGGTTCTCACTTACATCACCCAAAACACAGTATTTTGTAAACAGCGCCACCACACGAGTGGGGGATGTACAACATTCATAGTGGTTGGTTCATTAGCAAAAACACTGGTGTGAATGTGGACCGAACTAGTTGAGAATTGCAACATTGTAGCAACTTGTGGGTCCAATCGAACCACTGGACCGGACTAACAGGTGTGAAAGCAGCCTAAAAGACCAGGGACCACATGCCATACTTTCACCAACCACCAGGGGACGTACACCACGGGTTGAAAACCCCTGCAATAGATCAAACGGACCAAATTACAGAAACAAAAGGAAAAATTATAAACATTAAAAATATACACAATCACAATATACAGTTGAGGTCAAAATTATTATACCCCCTAGAAAAATCTGATTCTTTTCTAAATGTTCCCCAGGCATTTTTGAATAACAGGAAACACTTTGATAACTTTGAATATTTTTCTCCTGCATTGTGTCCATCAACAGTCCTTCCTCTCATTTCTTTAATTTTTGACATGATGATTCCTCAAATCCTTTCTGAAGTGAATATGGGACACATGTTCACGAACTTAGACTGTTACTCAGTCAAAGAGTGGTCAGTTCTTGTCCAGGATTAAATAAAATTGAACCTGGTCATTTTTGTTTTCTTAAAATAATTGTTTTTGTTTCTTACTGTCTCTAAATGAAACTAACATGCCTGGAAATGTTCTGTTAAAAATCTGGCACTCTTAAACAGCAATGGAGAAACTAATCTGGGAAAAAAAATCATAGGGGGCTAATAATTTTGACCATGACTGTACACATTCCACACTAACAATAACTACTGATTCACTGCTGCTAGTGCCAGTGGTGCTTTTGAGTTGTCACTGGAGAGGCACATCTCATCATGGATATGTTACATTTATAGTTTAACACTTGTAACACAACCTCCTGCAAAAATGCTCAGTTTGAGCCACACCCAGTTTGCAGGTGTCACAACAAAATGACTTTAAATATGAGCCCCTGTCGTCCCACCCACTGATGACTGTACAGTTCTGTAGAAGTTTGAAGGTGCAGGAGAATGGGGACTTTTCTACTGTGATGTTCAAATAGAATGTCAGATCAGAGTTTTACTTACACACATGATGAAGAGGTGACTTTTGTTTTTACATGAAGCACATGTAACTCACATTGGATTTGACAACATTGTAGCCTGATAATCTGCTCATCTTGGGATAGTTTATTTTTGGATTTTTTTTCATGTTATGAGATCTTATCAGTTTTTTAATGTATTGAAGAAAAAAAGAAATAAAGCCTCTGGACAAATTGAACATCTGTGTTTTCTAATTTTTATGCAAATGAGTCAAGCACTAAAGCTTTTCTTCTGGTGGACTGATGACTGATGCTTCTTGTTGATGCAAGTAAATATTGACTTGTACAGTTGCCTCTGTCTCATCCTCTTCATTTTGGTCTGTTTTTGAGCCAGTGGAACGCTTTCCTTCTCTAGTAACACTCAGTTTATCTCTGTAGTCCATCTCCAGTGTCTCCTTTTTGTGTTAAACACCTTGAGTTGTTTTACTACATCTAAAAAGTCTCCACAAAATAGTGTTATCTCCAGAAAGTGGTATAAGACTTTCATTGTTAAATCAACAAAATAATAAGACAAAAATGAACAACATGAAACAGGAAAAAAAAATCAAGTAAATGAATGTAAACAAGAAAGTGGACAAAAAAATTAGACCGATTAAAATAACATGAAAGAATTTAACAAAAAGCCATCCATCATCTTCCTCTCATCCTGGTCAGGGTCTGGGGGGGCAGCAGCCTGAGCAGAGAAGCCCAGACTTCCCTCTCCCCAGCCCCCTCCTCCAGCTCGTCTGGGGAACCCCCAAGCACTTCCCAGCCAGCCAAGAGACATAGTCCCTCCAGCGTGTCCTGGGTCTGCCCCAGGGCCTCCTTCCAGTTGGAGCTAGCTTTGGAAACCAGGGAGTGGACCACCCAGACCCCCGCCTTCAGCTGCCACCAAGGGGCAACGACCAGGGCTGTTCAGTGAGGCCAATGCCGAAGTAACTTTACGTTGTAATCCTACTGCTTGGCCACTAGGGAATTGATCGTCTGGCTCCAAGAAGCTTTTTTCCCATAGAGATACATGTGATTCTATCTGAAAATACTAAGCGAATACATTTTTCATGGGTCATCATGGTCTCAAAAGTTTTATTTGGACCCTCTAATAAGGAATGTGGTGGTCCGTCTGCAACTTTTTACTCTATTATTAAGATATTACAGCAAATAATCCAACAAATCATTGCCATGCTGTGGTTTGATTGACATGTCGCTACAGTAGCAGCTCGCTAGTAAACTCCGATTCAGACCATTGTATCTTCTATTTATTCAATGTGGGCATAGTTATACATGGGACACACTCAAGTGCAGCTGTGGGTAACTGTTTACACTAACAACACCACAATATGACTTTGTGTAACACTGCGTGGTGAAGTTTTACGGCATCAGAAAGCAAGTGGCTAATATTAGTACCCTGGCATGAACACTTCATAAGTCCCGCTGCTGTTCATACAAATATGGTTACATCCTGTTTTCGGCTCCAAGATGCCAGGACATGACACGCGACTGGCCTCAAAGCAGCCCTTCAGAAACTAATGGTGACGTCATGGTCGCTTTGCCCAGTAATATGTACAGTCAATGGTTGCCACCCAAACCACACAGCACTTGGCCCTTATGACCCTTCCTGCAGGTAGAGGGCCCACAGGATGAAAATTCACAACAATGGAGAAAAATTAATTCAAAATATAAATGCAAATAGATTTAAAAATAAAAAATGTGTGAGGAGTCCGTGATGATGCTGTGGGCTGTCCTGAGGCAGTGGGTGGTGAAAATATCCTCCAGGGATGGAAAAGAGCAGCCAGTCAGTCTCTGAGCACTGTTTATGACCCCCTGGAGCTGTTTCCGCATCGCTGCAGTGCAGCTGGAGA
>JAQQAE010015773.1:0-11950 GCA_029823295.1 Pseudamia nigra
CCAGCCCCCGCCTCCCAACCAGCACGGCCCCCCTTCCAGGCCCGTGCAGCAGATCCAGCCCTCCCCCATCTCAGCAGCTGCCCAGGCTGCAGTGTTTCAGCGGCACACCGAGCTGCACCGAGAGCAGCAACCGAAGCACATTCTGAAGCCAGAGCAGACGCAGGGAACCGCACCGAGCCACCTGCCGTACATACTCGACAAAAGTCTGCAAAGCAAGGTGAGGCACATGGAACCAAACACATCGGCACGCGTTCATCAAGAGAACAATCCAAAACTGGGTGTGCGTCATTGATTTAAGTATTTATTTATTTTTGGTGTGTCAGACATGTAAAGAAAAGTACATCCACATTACAAAATGTAGTGCAAATGTACTATACTGTACATCTATAAATAACTGTGTCCAAAACGGAGCAGAATGAAGTTTAAATGTATACATTCCTGCCCCGCCCCCCCCCCCAACCTACATCTTCCATTCGAATGCATAGCTGTCTAATCATGTGCTCAAATCTCATGACAGGCCTCAGCTCATGTATGCAAGTCTATAGGTTCATGATTGATTTCCTCTTTCCTTATGAGAAAACGGGTATATAATTCACAAAGCCCATATTGTGTTGTTTTTCCTGAGCCTCTGCGGTCAGAGTGCCGGGTTGTGATGGCTCAACACAGCGGTTGGAGTGTTTGTCATTTCTAGGTTAAGCGCATAGGTTCATTTTCCTCAAGACAGATGCATAATAAAAGCGGTGATCTAAAATTTCTCCCGAGGCTGTGGTTGGTTTTCAGTTGGGCTGCTCTCCCTGCAGACGAGACAGTCATCAGAGACTACCAACGTCCTGAACTACCAGCTGAAACCTAAGGGGGGACGTCGGCGCTGGGGTCACGGCACAGGGCACCTCAAGGGGGACGACTGGGACGACTACGAAGACGCCGAGCTGACGTCTCTCACTGTTCTCGGAAAAACAAACTTCTCCTCAGAGAAGTCGAGGCAGACGGACGACGCACTGAGCAGGTGAAGATTAGGGATGTTGTCACACAAGCAGAATACACCAAATGCAAATGTAATGTCGTCTGTCTTCTAGATACGGAAATGTTTTGGATTTTAGTCGACCTAAAGGCCAAGAAGATGGGCCTTTGAATCTGAACAAGACGACTGGCTACCAGGAGCCATCGAGGACCGCCTCCGCCAAACAGCATTACCTGAGACAGTCCAGATATTTACCTGGTAATAAACTGTTTTCATTTTCATCCAGTTTGTTTGTGATGATGTGTGTGTAGCTGTAATAAATCAAGCACTTTGATCAGACTGTTTTTGTACGTTTAGAATGAGCTGGTCATATTTACGGAGGGAGTAGCCTGCCAGGTTTATACTGTAGCTCAAACTTCTTCCTTTGTTTTGTTTTTTTTAATTTTTTTTGTATAGTGTTGAGATGGGCCTCATTCACCTGCTGTGTTTGAGTGTAGACTCGAGTTGTGTCAGTTTGATACAATGGACCTTCATCAGTTACTGTAGGTTTATGTAAAACACCTGAACCTTTGTCATTATGACACGCTGTATCAAAGAAAGGAATTTTTTTTTTTTACATCAGCAGCTTATGACAATTTCACTACCCCGACTTGTTTCACATTAGGAAAGAGCAGCAGTGTGACAAATACTAGTTGGAGATGAGGCAAAAACATCACAAAATGGATTTTGGCGCAGATTTAGTCACATTCAGAACCATTTCCACATGATAGTTGAGCCCTGCCATTGCTGCTTATAATTATTTTGTTAATTTTGCTTCTTGTTTTCCTATTTCTTGTGCTCCTTTTGCATCTTGTTTTCATTGTTACGCTGATGATACACAGCTGTACCTCTCCATGAAACCAGATGAATTTAAAACTAATTTAACAAAACTCCATGTTTGTCTCAAAGACATAAAAGCCTGGATGATATCGAACTGTCACCTACTAAAAGAAGATAAAACTGAAATTACTGTAGTGAGTCTTTTCCACTCGTACCTACTCAGCTCTGCTTGGTTTGGGGGCTTTTCCATTGGGTGACAGTACCTTGTTCCAGGTACTTTTTAAGTACTTACTTGGCTGGGGTTCCAAACATGCTGAGTCAAGTAGAAAATGTGACGTTACCAGACTGCAGACCTCTGATTGGCCAGGGAGGGACCTTGCCGGAAGAGTCTTGAACGAGCAGTAGCAGGAAATGGCGAGTGATGTCAAGACGAAAGCGACAATACAGATTTGGCTAAAAGTTTAAACATTTCCACACAAATGGCAAGTCGTAGGCATATTAATGTAGAGCCCTGTGTCTGGGTGTGATGGAGAGAGAGCAGATGTGCACCGGACGCCTCTTCGAACGGGAGAAATTAACGAGACGTGAAACCCACAAAGATGGATAAAAAAAAAACACGGTAGTTAGGCCCAGTATTGATTGAAAAAGACGTCCTACTACTGTACAGTGTGGTACATCGCAATCGCGTGTGGACGTCGGAACGCTTTGTGTGCACTGAATCCACTTGTGTTTCACGTTCCTAAAATCCCAGTGTCCACCAGCCTCATGAGGACTCAGTTGTAATGGAAAACAACCGAGTCGAGGAGTGCTACAACGGTGTAATGGAAAAGTGACATAACAGGCCCCGAGGAAGGAGCACACTCCCTGCTGACTTCCTCATCTAGACAACATTTCAGTCGAATCCAGTGTAGCTGTGAGGAACCTGGGAGAGTGGTTCTGGATCAGTACTTATTCTTCAGTTCTCATTTAAAACAGATGTCAAAAACAGCCCTCTTTTATCTCTGTAATGTAGCCAAAATTAGGAATATCCTGTCCCAAGGTGATGCAGGAAAACTAGCCCGTGCATTTGTTATGTCTAGGCTGGATTATGGTAAGTCAGTGCTGAGAGGATGTCCAAATGAAGACATAAGAAACCTCCAGTTGATCCAAAATGTCAGGAGTCAGAAAAGGAGACGATATCTCTCTTGTACCAGCTTCCACAGACCTCCTATACGAGGATGGTGTCTGATGATCTGTGTCTGCTTCAGGAATCACGACAAAGAAGAACGTCTCCATCGGTTCCACTAAAGACTTCAGTGGCAGCCATCTTTGGGGAAACAGCACCATTCCGTTTGGAGGGACTCTACCGAGCAGAGGCGCTCACGGTAAAACACAACACGTGGCTCCATGTGACCCGTGTCACTGTTGCCCTGGTCTGTATTCATTTGTTTTGCTTGGTTTGTTTTACATTTTAGGAACAAACACAATCCCAGGAGGATATCTGCCATCATTTTACAAAAAGGACATGGGTTCCGCAGGACCCAGAGGACATCAGGGTCCTTCAGTGGAATCAACGGCATCAAGTAAGGATTCAACTCATTCTTTATTTCATAGATTTGATATTTATCTTTCCCTCATTATTTTTCTGTTAATATTTTAGTGAATTTCCCTTTATGAGATCAATAAAGTATCTGTCTGTCTGTCAAAAGTACTAGTTATTGAACTTTACCCAAGTAAACCGTTAATGATGGTTTCTGTGCTAGTTTAAATCATACTAAACGATATGAAGACTATTAAACTAGTCTAATGTCAGACTAGACTATGGCTGTAGTCATGAGCTTTGGGTCATGACCCGAAGAACAAGATTCAGGACACAAGCAGGCGAAATGAGTGTCCTCCACGGGGGGCTGGGCCCTCCCTGTGGCTCAGTCCTCCGGGAGGGGCTCCGGTTGGGCCTGGGTCCGGGCGTCTGGTTCGGAGGCCCCGGGGAAGACCCGGGACACCCTGGAGGCTCTGGTCTCTCGGCTGCCTCGGGAACGCCTTGGAGTCCCCTCAGAATAAAATACACATGGTGATGAAGAAAACTAACCAGAAATAAAATGCGCACAAGAAATGAACAGAATAATAAACAAAATGAACATCATGAAGTAGGTGAACAACAAAGAATGAAATAATGTTAAATTGGTGACGGAACGTGCCATTGTTTTGATGATGGCTTCCGTGTCACATTCCCCGTCTTTCGTTTCAGATTATGCAACATGGCGGTCCGGCCGGAGTCACATGACCACGTCTATCAACCCCTCATTGACCAATCAGAGCCCGCCGCTGCTGCCCCGCGCCCCGGCTCAGACCATCCACGGCCGGACAGACTGGTCCGCCAAGTACGGACACCGCTAGTGGCCTCCAGGGTCCGGTCGGGAAGAGGAAGTCCAAAGAGTAGGATTAGAGTTTAGTACCAGAACCGTGAGCAGACGTTGCACGCAGCAATAAGTCATGTTTGATTCTGTCGGATCGGCCCGACGGAGGCAAGGAGTGAAACTGACCAATGGCAGTTTGGCTGTTTTTAATCCTTTTATTGTCTTGGTTTTATGTCTGACCTGTGTGTTGTCTTTTATGTCTATTGCGTGTGCAGCACTTTGGTCAGCCATGTTGTTGTTTTTAAAGTGCTGCATAAATAGATGGTATGGCAAGGACTTCATTCATTTTATTTATTGTTTTAGCATCTTTGCTGTGCTTATTTTTGATAATTTTTCTGAATTGTTTTTGCTCCTTTTGTGGCACGTTTTGTTCATTTTTCTTCATTTAAATTATTTTTGCTCCTTTTGCATCAAGTTTTGTTCATTTTTGTACCTTTTTTTTCTTAATTATTTTACTCATTTTGTTTTTTTGTTTCATTCGTTTTTCTTCCTTAATTATTTTGCTCATTTGCTTCTTTTTTTTTTACATTCTTGCCCATGTTGGTTCTTGTTTTGTTCATTTTGTTTATTTTTAAATTTTGCTTCAAAACTTTTCAGTTTGCTTCTCATTTTCTTTCATATTTTCTTCATCATTCTGTTAATTTTCAGTCCAAACAGCGGGAGCGACTGACTGACGTGCTGCAGTTTGCGTTTCTTTTTTCCCTTTTACTTATTACAGATTTCACACCTCATATTCTCTGAAATGAAACACGATTCAAGGCTGTACCCCCCGGTCCGTTTCCAGGCTGACCTCGGCCGTCGTCGGGCCGTACCGTGGATGTCGTGAGTTGTAAAATGTAAAACGTGTAAGTGTACGGTGAAATGCAAGCAGCCAAAACTTGAACCAGACCCTTCAGTGTTTCTGTAAATCAACTCTGTCCTCGTGTGAGTTTTGTACCCGATGCATCGCTGAATGTTGTTCACCAGACTGTACATAACATGCATATGACGACTTCATGAAAACGTCACTGTGACATGTCTTTTGTTTACGTACTTTGAAGATGTAAATTCTATTTTTTTTATATTTCCTGCTCTTGTTGATTTTATGACAGCAACCGTGTCAATCAGGTGTCTACTGTTTGTGCATTACATGATATGCGATGCTTTCATTTGGGTAAAGATTATATCATACTGTACATTTAATTTCAGCAGTGAAATGTTCTCTGGCTACTTTCAAAGTTTCCAGTTTTACAGTGTAATTAAATATTTCAGTGGCTACAGATATGTTGTGTGTTTTTTAATTGATATTATATTCCATGGGGCTGAGTGATAAACCAGTAATTATTACAAACACGTTGACCACAGGGTTGTGTTTATAAAATGGGGGAGCTCACTTTTTTTAAACTTTGGTCATAAATTACTATAACTTTTTAAAATGATTTGACTGACGTGACAAAGCTTTGTGAAGAAGTCACATGTTGTGAGCTACACAACTTTATCCTGTAGTCCGGCAGCGAAAGCATCCCTTACTGGGGAGACGGACAGGAAGTGACATATTGGAAACTACACAACTGTGTCATTTAGTAGAATAGACAATCATCCCACGTTGGGGACTATTATACAAACTACACAATCAGTGGGGTGACCCTGAAAATGTGACATTTTAATTTGTTGAAGTCACGAAAAAAGCAATTAATAAATGCAACTAATACTGTAGAGCTAGACAAAGTTGAATTTTCTAACATTCTGCGATGAATGAAACCGTGATATATAGAAGGATAAACTCATTGCAAAAAATGTTTGCTACTTAAGATGGTTGAAATGAACAGCAAAATTTGTCATGACTTTTAGCTATAAATCCAAATAAAAATAGCATGTATGTGAAGCTTGAAGTCTTCAGAATTGCTTCATATCAAAAAATGTGTTAGTATTTGAGCTTAGATTTCTAAGGGATGGAGTGAGGAGCAGCTGCAGGCAGGATGGACGCCCACACTCGCAGCGATGCGTGGGTTCACTGGACCAGGCCGTGAACCCCCGTCCCAGCCTGCTCCAGCTCTGGGCTGTACTCTAGGTGCTGGGGAGGGATATCTGTATCATATGTCAATATACCATTAAAAGTGTATTATTTTGATGAAAATAACTCCATGTATAGAACCTCAAAGTAAGGCAACACTGAAAACAAAGTGTGTTTCTTTACATTTCTTCTGATTGTGAAATCCAATTAATTGATTTACTGAAAGACAAACATTGACAAACAACTTGTGACTGGAACTTTGATCTTCACTTTTCCACCATAATTGTGTTTACTGCTATAACTGAAATAGAATATTCTTACCTCTGCACTGGATGAGCATTAAATCGTATTTGTTTGACTGTTTAGCATCATATGTTACGTGGATTGTTTTCACTGGTCACACATCGGTTTGTAGCTTTCAGAGCTTTCATGGCTTTTGTGAATGCATTGGGTTGATCATGTGATGTTTTGGGTCCATGACAGCACCAGAGCAACATGATGACATAACAGGACAGTGTTCACGTTGTGCACTTGACTGCCTGCCTCTGAAGCCATTGTTCAGTCAACTAAGGTCATGTGACACCATAGAAATGTTGCCCCATTGTTCTTGAAGTAGGTGATGTTATTTTTGAGGTAGCAATGTGGTTTTTGAGTATATTTTAGTATACCATACCAGGTATAAATCACTCATTTCTCAAAAAATCTTGGTCCAATTGACAAACTGTTTTCGCTACCGTGACCTTTGACCCAAAATACACAACTATGTGAAACGTCAAAGGTCAGTTCTGCCCAATTTACAACTTGTAAAGCTGACACACATGCACACCACTCCCCTTTTATTATGCAAGGTTATTTTGATATCTCTTTGGGAATTTACTTTGTTGTTACTGTTGTGTTTTAATGATTTATTGTCCTCGTGTATATTTAAATGGTTAACACTTTATCATTTAATTGTTATAAGGACGAACAATATAATCATCAAAATAGCCATTATTTATAACTATCATTACCCATTGGCTAAAAAGGAAGGCAGACTGCCACGTGCAGCGCCGCATTTGGATGTGTCTGAAGCTTGGAGCTTGACTTCCCTACGTTTCTCCTACAAATGGGCCTTGAGCTTGTTTGGAGGTTCTAGCAGGGGAGCGCAGCTGTATACCGAGGATGGTGCTCGTCCGCCGTGGGGAGCTCGTCGCCTTCCACCGAGCGCGGAGCTTCGGGAGGGACACACATGGAGCGGTGAGGGAGGAAGGGGACACCCGCCTAGCCAGCCAGATCAGCCGAATCAACCCTAGCGATCAATGGGGTGACAGATGTCGCAGCCAGATCGCCCTCACATCCGAAAGAAACCCAGGTTCCCACGCGGTCTATATCATGGAACGGTGGCGGACCAGTTACAGTCATGGTGTCGGCGACGTGTACGATCGGCGAGTCGATGACGTTTCATCATGTCAACCTGTACAATATAACGGAGTTGAGGAAAAATGTTAAAATGTCGAAATAACAATGTTTTTACTGTTTCCCCGGTCCTCACATGCTAATGAGCCGGGATCCGATTGGCTCCTGTCCACGTGACCACGATTCAGCGTTGTGTTTCACTTCCGGTAGACGCAGTATAAAACAAACTTTCCACCATCCCTTCATTCTACTTCAGGAAACATTTTTACGCGCACGGGTATGTTTAATATTTTTCCAGATTAATATCAGTCTTAATACGTTCATGCACGTCTCTAACCGGCTGTTTTTGTTCCTGTTTTACACAGTTTGTCTTACGCTGCAAACTAACTCGTAAAGCCATGGCTGATAAAGTCGTGCTGCACTATTTTAATGGAAGAGGGAAAATGGAGTCAATCCGCTGGCTTTTGACCGTCGCAGAAGTCGAGGTGAGACCAGAGAAATGTGTCCAACACGTCCTTTAACTGCGCCTGCTTAGAATTAGTTGTTTGCACTGTGAAATGGAAGAAAACGTGCACAAAACTTTCCATTTTCTGTTAATAATAATCACACTAAAGTTAAAACAGCACAATAATAGACAACCAATAAAATGAGCACAAATGATCAACCCTTTAAACATGAAGGGTACAAAAATGTAGAATGTAATTTACAGCGTTTTAAAAAACAAAGAATTCAAGAAATGAAACAAAATGAACAAGAATGAAAAAATAATCACACTAATAATTAAGTGAAGAAAATGAAGAGACATTAATGACAAGTGATAAAAGGGTAAACATCCAATTAAAACAAATTTGAGAAGATGCATAATTAAAAACAAACGTTAAATGGAAGAAAAATGAACAAAATAATCAGCAATATTAAGGGAAATGTGTAAAGGATGAGAGTGGTGAGCTTTCAGAATTACCAAAATATTCAACAGGATGAAGAAGAATAAATTAAATAAGCAACAAAATTCAGGAAAATTAATTAGAAAATTCATGGCCAACCTAAAATGAGCCATAAAATGACATTTGCAATAAGCTGGTAATGAAAGTGGTCAAAGTATGAGCACATGGTGCATCTTGCGTTAACTTAGATGGTTCGATTTCCATAAACCTCTGATGCATAAAATGTGAAAATTGTACTTTTTTCAACAGTTTGTAACGTGCGTTTTTACTGCTCGTGTCATTTCACGTCCACAGTTCGACGAGATGTTTCTAACGACCCGAGACCAGTATGTGAAACTCCTGGACGGTAGGTGGTGACATGAAAAAGCTCTTTGTTTGTCGGCACTTTTTTTTTTTTTTTTTTTTTTTTTTTTTTGTTCACTTGAACCCACACGTTGCGTAACACGTTGCACGAGTCTGCAAATGTGAGGTGAATCTTTAACTGTTTCAGGTGAAAGTTTGGCCTTTTCCTCAGTTTGTCATGTGATGTAAAGGTTTGATTCACAAACAGGAAAATTGTTTTATCAGTGGCTGACTTTTATTTTGTTCATTTGGATTTATTTTTTGTACTTTTTTTTTATTTTTTTATTGACTTTATGGATTACTGTATTTTGATCTTTTTATCATTTTCTGGAATTCTTTGTTTTATTCATTTTTGCTGCCAATTTTATTTTCAGTTCATCTTGTTGCTTTTATTTCTTATTTTGTACACTTTATTTTAAGCTTGTGTAAGATCTACTTTCTTTCACCATCGGTGTAGATTTTGGGGGGACGGGGTGGGGGGGGTATGTCCCCCTCGGTATCAGTAAAATGTCCATTTCTCTCCCCAATAAAACACTTTATTTTGGATGACAGGCAACTTTTTATCTCCTAAAAATCATGCTTTACATAAATTTTGTTAATTTTTACTTTTATTTTTAATCTTGTTCCATTTTGTTTTTTTTTTATTTTGTTCATTTTACTAGTCTTCCTAATTAATTTTTGAAATTAATTTTCTTGATTGGTTCCTTCATTTTTATTTATTTTCTTGATTATTTTGTTCATTTTTATTCATTTTCATTTTTTTGTTGGTTTTTATTCATTTCCTTCATTTAAAAAAAAAAAAATTAATTTCCTTGATTATTTTGTTCATTTTTATTCTCTTTATTCAACGACCCCGTGTGACCTCTGGCCTCGTCCCTGCAGACGGAGACCTCATGTTCCAGCAAGTCCCCATGGTGGAAATCGACGGCATGAAGCTGATCCAAACGCGGGCCATTCTGCACTACATCGCCGAAAAACACGACCTGCACGGAAAAGACATTAAAGAACGCGCCATGTACGGCTCATACCTTTTTTTTAAAAAAAAAAAAAAAAAACACGACTCGAGTAACTCATGCAGACGCACGATGCAGTAAAAAGCTGGCGTTTTTCCACAGGGTGAACCAGTTTTCAGAGGGTCTCATCGACCACATGGAAATGATCATGATGCTGCCGTTCACGGCCGACAAAAAACCCAAACTGGAAAACATCGAGTCTAAAGCGAAGGAGCGCTACCTGCCCGTGTTTGAAAAGGTGAAGCAGGGCAGATCGGGTGCATTTTACCTCTCGGCTCCAGTTCAAACGGCCACTGCTCCTTCGCGGGTTGAACGTTTCTACATGTGTGTGAACCCCTGCAGGTTCTGCGGGACCACATCCACCTGGTGGGAGGTAAAATGACGATGGCGGATGTGCTGCTGCTCGAATGCACCCTGATGCTGGAGGAGCTTTTCACGGGAATCCTGGCCGATTTCCCCAACGTTAAGGTATGCATCGTGAATGCGCAGATTGGTTGGATGGTCCCGGGCTCCTCAAAGACCGTAGGTAAAAGATGATGTCGCCCAGAGGTTCCGGACTCATCACCCACAATGTTTTACAAGCGTAGACTGTGTAAATCATCACGGTAATGTTTAAAGCTACACAAGGGAGTAATGTTTACGTCTGCAGCACCATCCCGGTTGACCGAACGGTGATTTAGAATAATTAATCTGGACCAGTTCACTCGCTGGCACCAAGGTTCCAGTGAACCTGAACGGCTGTCCACGACCCACAGCTCATTTGGCGTAAACGAGGTCAATGATGCGCAAATATGTGTTTAGATCCTTTTTTTTTTTTTTTTTTTTTTAACTGAAGAGTTGGATGAAAATTCACCCCTCGTACAGTGTCCAAAACTGCAGTTTGTTTGTTTGTACCAGGCTGTAAATGTTTCTGCTTTATAACATGAGATTCTATGGGGATTTACTCACATTTGGAACCAGCCCCCAGTGGACACTGAAGGTACTGCAGTTTACTTCTGCATTTAACTTGTGCCTCAGTCACGGAGATTGACACTTGTTTACAACTGGGGAGAAAAAAATGCCTAATTATTAGTTTCTGAAATCAAAATGAATTATTCTATTAAAAAAACTATTCAAAATTGTCCGCATTAATTACTTTATAAATTAACACTGAAGTAAAACAACCTGAACTGTTTCCTTTACTCTGCCCCTGTTGCTGATTCTAACCCATTAAAACCCCTTCATTTTTCTGTGGACATGATTATGTTATGGTTGGTCTCAGTTGAAGTAAATTCATCAGCTCAGCCTCATCCTGTGTTTTTCTCTTCAGGCGTTTCAAGGCAGAATGACGATGGTTCCAGCCATCCGCAGGTTCCTGCAGCCGGGCAGCAAGAGGAGGCCGCAGCCAGACGAAACCTACGTGAAAACCGTCTTGGAAGTGTTCAACGTCGAGAAATTGTCATTTTAAAATAAAACTACTGAAGAAATGATCCTTTTGTGATGTTGGTGATGTAACTCAACCATTAAATAAAGCATTTATGATCATGGAGAAATGTGATAACTGCCATGTTGTGATGTAACAGAACTGAACCAACACTTTAGAAAATGATCTAATCATATGAAAAGAGTTTATTACAAATTAACATGGATAAATAAATATACTGCATCTGGGAATAATACAATATTAAATTAATGGTAAAGTTTACATTTACATGCAAGGTGTGGCCATTAAAAAAAAACAAGACATGCTGTCATACAACTTTCAGTGTGGTTTTTTTTTTTTTTTTTTCCTACATCAACACTGCGCTGCATCTTCACTGATCTGACCAGTGCAGTCGGTTTTCTCAGAATCTGTCGTTCTCTTCTGAACTTCTGACACAAACTCTATAAACGTGTTCCTTTGACACATTTGATCACAGGAAAAAGTCACATGGTGCCAGATGAGTGTGATTTGTTTTAAAGTGAGATCACACTGTGGAGCGTCGGAAACATTTGTCCACCACCGTGATCTCGTGTTCGATTTGTTGAACGTCTTCTTCTTTTCCTTTGGGCTGTTCCCTTCAGGGGTCGCCACAGCCAATCATCTGCCTCCATCTCACCCTGTCCTC
>JAQQAE010015774.1:0-11950 GCA_029823295.1 Pseudamia nigra
AGGCCGCATCGTTGTATGAGCCGCAGGGTCGGCAATGTGTGAAAAAAGCCGCGGCTTGTAGTGTGAATATTACGGTATTTACTTTTGAACTTCAAATGCCACCAATAACTTGACTCATTTCTACTGTCATGTTTTTTTTCTCATGGGACATTAAGGTGTGATGAATTTGAAGATGAGGCTGATTTCTGGAGGAAATATCAAACATACCTTTTGTTAATGAAACGTATCAATTAGTGGTGTAGTGCTCTTAATCCAGAGCACTTTTTGAAGCTCTCGCTCTTGAATGCAGTTTTACAAAGAAGACCCAGAGGGCTGTGGCTGGTGTGAAAGACCAGCAGTATCACAAAATGTCCTGTGCTTTCATGATTTACTCACTATGGTTTGATTCTCTGTTTCATTCCAAACTGATCTTCATCTCAACTTAATATTCAACCCTTAAATACTGGGTCTTGTCTACTGTGGTTTTGGTCATGACTTGGTCTGGGTTAGACGCTTTTTATCACATCACTAGTATCAACCTAAACCATAAAGACATTGTAAGAACAAGATGTAAAGAAAATACAACAGAGTAAATTCTACACTGTGATATGCATCAGGCTGTTCTATCAAACTTTTGTCACCATGAAGCTAAATACTGTATCTTTGTACCAAAACTTTGCACCTTTCCCCTACAAAGATACAATGAATATAATGTATACATATTAGCCATCTATGAAAAATGCATGGTTCAGGGCACTAGTTTCAGTTGCTTGCCAGCTATTTGCCATCGAGCTACATGTACTGTACAAACTAGTTACATTAGTTTCCATATGAGTAATATGATGCTACTGTAGGTTTTCCCCAGTGTCTGTTGGTTTGTATGTTATCAGGTTTATACAAAAACTACCGACTTAATTTCCATGAAATTTGATAGAAGGGTAGAGCTTGGGCCAAGGAAAACTCATTACATTTTGGTGCATATCTAGTTAGCGGTGGACAACGAGGGCCAGGGTCCTGTTCGTTTTCCAACTGTCTCTTCCCTACACATTGTTTCTGCCCCAGCCACTGTATCTTCCAGCTTCTGATTGGCTGAACATACCGGACACAGGTCATCAACAGTGGTTAGGGCAGAGACAGTTGGAAAAGCAGCAGGGACACTAGCCCCCAGGATCTGGAATTGCCCACTCCTGATGTTAAAAGGACAGATCCAAGATTTTTTTTTTTTTTAATTGTTCAACTTTGCTTGATAGGGCAGTTGTTGGCCATTTTTTTGGTAACTTCTCAGTGAATAATGTATGAATCTTAATGAATAAATCAGAGATATGTGGGAGAAGGGTTTCTATGAATATCTCCAATAAAACCAGGATTTGGTGGATTCAAATATATTTTCATAGGCTGCACAGTAACAAATAGGGTTACAGACGTGCAACTTCCACCAGTGCTTCGATGTTATCATGGGGATTCAGTAGTGTGTCATATCTTAGTTTTAGGACCTTGTCCAGATGAACATCACCTCTTGTTTTATGGATCTATATCTGACGGAAGAGGACACTATGGGCATTGGTGGAGAACTACTGAGAACTAGTTTTGCTTGTGAATGAGAAAAAAACCCAGCTGTAATGCCATTGATTTACCTGTGTGAATGTTAAAACTAATCTGGTATTAGTTTTAACATGGACACCATCTTATTTTGCCTTTGTGTCAATCACTCAAAAGCTTCATTTTGTTCATTCTAGGTTCTTCTTCTTCTCCTTTCGGCTGCTCCCCTCAGGGGTCGTCACAGCGAAATACTAATGATTTGCATGTTTGATCTGGCATAGGTTTTTACGTCGGATGCCCTTCCTGACACAATAACAAACTAAATAGTTCCCCACACTGACGGAGTCAAGCGTGGGTTGGGTGGTCGGCAGCATTTACTGTATCTGATGGTCTGTCTGTGCTCTATCTTGAGAACAAATGGAGCTGGAGTCACCAAACTTGGCACTTGAGTTGGCCTTGGGTGCCCCACCCCTGGCTATGTTATTGAGGTCAAAAGTAAAGGTCACTAGATCAAGAAAGGTTAAAATACATTTTCATCTGTAGTGACTATAATTAGAGCTAGGAGCAATACATTTCAACACGTTAGGATAGGGTCTTGGACACCCCCTTAAGGTAAAATGGCCTTGACCTTGCATTTGATGTTACAGATCAGTAGGGGTCAAACGTAGGTCACTAATTCACCAAGTTTGAAATTTACCTTATGCCTTATGATTTAATGCAAATGAGGGAAGGGATATTGAACTTGGTACAGGAGCTGCATTTATTGGTAAAGAAAATAGGCAGGGACTGCATGCTTGGCCTCTCTGGTCTTTTTTGTTGTATTAAACTCTATGTTGTCCTGTTGAAGGTAAATAAATACAACAATCATCATTACTGACACTATTTCTCATAACTGATAATTTCTCTAAAATGCTTGCAAAAGTCAGCTCTATAAATGAACATTCATAATGTCTTTAGGGCTGCAGGAGGCACCTCTGATGAGTGACTTCTAGTTTTGTTTAAGTTGGTCATTGTTTACACAGTGTAAGTTGTCTTTTACTGCTTTGTGTCACAAAAACTGTGACCATTTGTCCCTACTTCAGCAGGGATTCTCTGACTTTGCTTATGTCATTTTTTCCCATTGTCTCAAAATGTCTATACGCAAGAATTGGGGGACCATTAAAAATTAAATGAGAAAAACACAATATTAAAGAGATAAACTAATCATGTCAAAAGAAAAGCAAAAGAAGGAAACACAAATTATTCTACTATTTGTTTCTGTTCTGTGCTGGTATTCAAACATGTCTTTCTCTGCATTTCATCAAAGGAAACTGCTGCTGTACAATAATTTTGAGCTACACCAAAAAGCAGCATGCTCTGAACTTGACAGAGGATTGTACGAATCATGAAGTATGGAAGCGATGTTTGCATATTTGTAAATCAGGATTAGAGGCCAATCTCAGAGAAGGTTGATTGAATCAGGCCGTCTGTCTTCCTCCCGTCCTAAGCCCCTTGGCGCTTTCAGGAGGGGAGCGATAAAGGGATTTGGGCTCTCTGAGATTTGCAGTGAGACTTCTTATACACCCCTCTACCACCACCTCCACCTCCCACCCCCAGCTGCTGAGCAGATTGTTTTCAACCAAGGCCTCAAGGCAAACGCTAACAATACATTCCTCAAATTTGTGCTTTCAGTACCTCTGACATGGCTTTTTTAACTCAATGTTGCTATGTTGCTGGTATGATATGATGTTTGTGCATCCAGCCAGTTTGGGTCCCTGTGCAAAAAATATGTCAAATCTGCATCCCGAGATAGTGTTCACCTCCCCTGAAAATGGAGTGTTTATGTGTCTAGGTACCATCCATTTCAGAAAAACATCATTTTAACTAGTAATTTGTTGTGCTTGTGTTTCACAGAGACCAACCAGACTGACATATCTCCTTTCCACTCAGGGATAAAAAGCTAAGTAGAATCCAAAGCACATTCAGTACTTTGCTTTTCCTGTCATCTGAAGCATAAACATTGTTAGGAGTATGAGAGCTAATTTAACACAGATAATATACTTCATCTATCCAGAAATGACTAGGCTCAAAATAAGCAATGTAGGCTGATTATATAAGCATTAATTTCCATCACAACACAAATAACATCTGTTCTCATTTATTCCTCTGCAACTCAAGCGGGTGGAAACATTATTTATTCATTAGTGAAATATAAAATGTTGAACTACACATCACTCTTAGTTCCAAACAACTAATCCTGGAATTTCCAAATGTGTCAACTTTTACATCAGTGGAAAAATATTATTTCAGTCAAGTAGTGAAGGACTGGCTCAGTAAAATTGATCCAAATCATGTCGGAACAATCTAAAAGGTAAAGTCACCATTTCTTAGGGCGCCAAGAAAGGAAGTATTCACACTAACTTTGACCACATGTAAACACACAGGGCTGTTTATATCAAAAGTAATGCAAAAGTGAGCATATCTTTGATGAGGTTGGACACAACTTCCCTGCCAGCATTTTTTCATTATGTTTAATATCTTCAACATTGTACATGAATACTGAAGACATCCAAACTGTGAAAGAACATGTATGGAATTACAGTATGTAGTAAACAAAGACCTGTGCAGCAACGCAGAACCTGTTCTACATTGAACAAAAATATAAATGCACCACGTGTTTTTGCTCGTATTTTTCATGAGCTGAACTCAAAAATGGAAGACTTTCTTTATGTACACAAGAGGGCAATAGCTCTGTTGGACATTCCTGCAGTCAGCATGCATCCCTTAAAATTTGTGACATCTGTGGCATTGTTTTGTGTGATAAAAATACACATTTCAGAGTGGCCTTTTATTGTGACCTGCCTATGGTATACCTGTGCAATAATCATGCTGTCTAATCAGCACCTTCATATGCAACACCTATGAGGTGGTTGGATTATCTTGGCAAAGGAGAAGCGCTCACTAACACAGATTTAGACAAATTTGTGAACAATATTTGAGAGAAATGGACATTTTGTGAACATAGAAAAAGTCTTTGACCTTTGAGCTCAGCTTATGAAAAATAGGACTAGAAACAAAAGTGCTGCTTTCATATTTTGTTCAGTGAATATTTTAGACTGTCCAAAGTAGCATTCATGACATTGTCTCATCAGAGTTACCAGATAGTCACCTGTAACAGATTTCAATTCTCAGGTGAATTAATTTGTGCCTTTTTTGGTCCTCTTAATGTGCTTTAGACCATCAGTTGTCTGGCACGGGGCCTTATTAATGCACCTACTGTACAACTACTGTCCAAAGTCATCACAAAAACATATCTGTTTGTTTATTCACAACATTACTCACAAAGGTTGGAACAAATTTGGATGAAATTTTCAGGATAGGTCAAAAATGGTACAAGGACCAATCGATTAGACTCTAGTAGTGATCTGGATCATTGTCTGGATCCAGAAGATTTTTTAAAGGATTCTTCACCATTGTGAGACAGGACCAAATTCAACATTTGTCCTTGTAACAATGTACCTAGGATAACCTAGGATAACATCGGATATACAGGATAGGATAACAACAAAACCTAGGATAACATCGTAATAGATTCTATCAAACCACAAAGTTTGATCAAGATATGGACAATATTCCAGATAAAGTGATCCAAAATGGTTATACTTATAGGGTTTGAGGAAAAATAGCTACAGTAAAGTAGTAAATAATGCTAAAGACATGAAACTGACATTAAATTGTAGTGAAAAGTCTGCTAATTCAGTAATGTGGCCATGAATTTGATGTATCGTCAACACTTGCAGTGCTCGATCCATAAGAAAACCACCATTATGGAAATATTATTTTTGATGAATAAATATTAAACTAATTATCACATGTATGTGATTCCAAATGCTAATGGTAGGGTTTCAGGGTCAAAGTACCCAATAACGAGGGTCAAAAAAATGTAAGAATATTACTTTTGGTGTAATAGCATCATGGAGGAAATGAGCATACATTCAAATGATTATGGTAGGTTTTCACCATGACGAGAAAGTGAGCCACCTTGACAGAGTTCTGAGTGTTTTCTAGTGAAGTAAAAAGTGAAAACACTTGAAAACATACTTGAAGGTGAGTCAATCTGAAAAAAAAATTCAAGATGTTTGATTGTGTGAACATGCAGTGAAAAAAAGCATCGAGCACTATCTGAGTTGCTCTAAACTGGTGGTTTCTGAGGCTGGCAATTTTAACAAATTTCTCCTCTGCAGCAGAGGTAACTCTTGGTCTTCTTATTAGTGAGATAGTCCTCATTAGGCTCAGTTTCATCATCAGTTCTCTTTTTCTATAAAGCTGTTTCATCATCTTTTTCTTAATTAAATTGATTTGCAAGAATAAATGAGTCACAATCTGTGAGTGTACTACATAACTGGACTGTGGTCACAATGCCATACAGAGGACAGTGGAAGAAGTAGGGTAACAGAAAGTGTCTACAAAGGGGTACCTCAATACTCAATACTTGATATGCAATTTGAAGGTGAGAAGGTGAAAGTGTTTATACTATTCTCAAAGAGGATGTGAAAGTTGTGTGCAATAATGGTGCAAATGCATCTTCTGTAATGGAGACTATTTTCGTTTAGTTTTTAGTTTCATTTGTTTATTTCAGCAGCATAAACAGATAAGTGATTTTAAAAAAATAGGAAAAAGAATTTGTACAGTTCACTCAAAAGGAGTAGGTTGAAGTTCACAGAACTTACGTATGTGGGCCTACCCCTGGCCTTTCAATGAACATGAAAGTGCAGTGTATGCATACATTTTTCACAATGAGGGCTTAAGAAGGCAACGGTCATTAGCACAAATACTCTCAATCATAATGAGGCATGAGCATATGCTGTTCAGTACATACAAAAGCAAAATCAGTGAAAATACCTTATACTGTAGTACAAATAGTGTATCTTAGATCTTTGAACACTGTTTTTTTACTGTAAGTTTAATAGGTACTATGGAATTGTATAGAGAGCTACTCTGACAGCGTGTGTAATTTAACTAACCTATGTCACCTCATAAAAAAAGGCATGCCCACTTTTGGATTATTTCTAGAGCAATCATTGTAGTTGTACACTATGATTGGGCTTTTCAGTGCCAAATGCTGACAATACAGTAGTAGTATTATCAATTTCACATCCACAAACAAACACTGGCTAAAAACACTGACCTCTGAGAACCTTTGAACATCCTGTGTGAGGGTCCCCACACGGCTCCAGTTGTAATAGTTGAGGAACTTCACCACTGCTGGGTTCACAGCGTTGTCTGACGGGACTGTGCGGAAGAAGTTGGGGTACTTTTTCTTGTCTGCCAGCACTGGGGTTGTTGCTGCAAAGGACAACTGGAAAGACAAAAGAGACTGAAATGAAGTACGGCCTTATGTCAGGATGAATGTCATGAAAAGACTAGAAACAGAGTCAGTTTCTGCTGGATCACTGTTCAACCTAATAAATACACTGATGACAGATTTCAGGTTTGACCTTTCTTTCGACAGCAGCCTTTTGTCATTTCATGGCTTAAAGCCCAGTAACACAGCTGTGAAACTCACATTCAAGAAATATGGATCAACTGATGTTCAGGGCTGATAACATTATTAGTAATCAAAAAAGTGATACTTGGAACTGAAATTAGAATATTGGCTTTGAAATTTAGAATAACTCAAACAGAAAACTTTGTTCAAAATGTGTTTAAGCTGAATATAACATAAAATATCACAATTTGATAATATTTCAACAATATGTGACATATGTTTCCACTCAGCCATGGCTAATAATCAATCTATTCTCACGAAGCAATTCTTACTTAAAATGTCTGCAAAACACCACCTTCAAAGTGTGACTGAAAATAGATTTTAAATACTGGGTGGACCTCATGATATCTGCACACATGACCTTTCGTGCTGGCATCACGTTGTGCTCTTTTGTGTGCGCATGCATGATTGTATTTGAGTGGCGTTATATGGACAAGTTGAGGAATGAAATTCATCTTCAGGTTAAAAGCATTTCCCTCCTCCACATGCATGCTGTTTTGATTGGATTCCTCTGGAAGAAATTTAAGTGGCAGAATATTTTTCTTGTGTTAACGTAATGAACTAAAATATTACGCAGCAAGCATAAAAGTCACAGAATGCAATAAGATATAAACTGGCTGATGTAGAGAATGGATGGAAACTACTCAGGAGCAAGGGGATCTGTAAGATAAAATTAGTCATGAAAAATGAATTTGAGATTTAAAAGTGAAATGACAACATTAAATTAACCATTATCAACATTACGTTTCTGTGATAATTTACTGGTGTTGTACAATGTTTGGGGTCCAACTCATATTACCAAATTTAAATATGTTGCTCTATTTCTTATTTGAACATAAACTCCATTGTGGTACTTCTTTCCACTCATCCCACCTTTCATTTGTCAATTCCAGGCTAATGAAATTTTAGTCTCTCACCTCCACATAGTAGAACATTTTCAACAATAGGTCATGCATTTTCTCCAGAGGCGAAAATAGATGTAATTAATTTCTGCATTAAGAAGAGAATGAGAATGTCCATACTACGTATACTGCATAAAGTGTTCAGTCTAACAGCCAGCATGCAGAGAAACTAATATCTACAGATGACCACATTTAGGATATTCTAGGTCAGAAGTCAGTGTCAGGAAACATGTATTGTCAACATAAGGTGATTTTTTTTTTACATTGATATGATTTTAATTCACCACATACTGTAGACAGTGTCAAGATCACGGACTGCATATTAGAAGGTGAAGGAGCCCCCAAATCATCTTCTACTGGTTTGCGGGCAGCTGTGTTGAAGCCACGACTTCGTGTTTGACCCAGTGGGCCAGGACCAGGGCTGTGCAGTGAGGCCAATGCAGAAACACAGTGGTCCCTCGTTTACCGCGGGGTTACAGTATGTTCTAAAAATAACCAGCGATATGCGAAATCTGCAAGTAGATTCCTATGGAAAAATGTGCTCAAAACCTGTTTTCAGGCCCATACATTTGTTTGAGAAATGAATTAATTAATGTCAACGATCAATTTACAATGCTGGACACAAAAGAAAACACCAATAGTGACCCACGCGTCACAGCCCCCCCCCCCCGAGCATTTTGACCATTTAAAACATTCTAATTTTCCATGTTATAAAAACTGATCATATATCAGAGGTCCTTCTTCATTGTGGTCTATGGGAAAAATGCTTTCTCGGCCAGAGTGTAGTACCAGCAAATGGCCACAGGAGGAATGAACTTCAGATTTTAGTGGTAGCCTGGTTTCTGGCTTTTATGATACTTCCATGCACTGCCCCCTTTTGTCCAAATATGGTTGCTTTCTGTTTGTGTCTCCAAATACAACTCAGAAAGTAGAACCTAATTGACCTCAAAATAGCAACTGAGAAACCAATGGGTAATAATATGATTATGCTGTATATACAGTGTATGGTTTAACAGTTGCAATGTTGGCTTTTTGGAGCCAGAAATGTCCATATTTGGACAAAAAGGTGGATCTACCAGAGGTTGGTGAGCAAGCTACTGCTAAACACATACCACAGTAAATTTAACAACTAGAGTTGGTGTCAAGAATAATATTATGTTTTACACAATGAACAGAAGCTCGTCAAGTCTGACTCAGCAACCTGTCAGTCATGATGCAGTAGACATCATGACTGACATACTACTAGCCATAAAATTAATGTAATAAATATATATGGATCAGAACACTTTGACTTCACTTTGGAAATGTGGTCCATTTTCGTCAAGATGGAGGTGCACAAAAGTGTTTGATATTTTTGGAAAATGTAGCAAGTCATCATCTCCATAAAGCCAATGTGACTGATTGTTATGACACACCATTATGGGGACTTTACCGACCTCAGTGGAGGTGTGTTCTTATTCTGCAATGCTTACCTGTTCATATTTATTGTGTCATCTTTCACTTAAAACAAAGCAAACTGTGGCTGTAATGGTTTTAGGATTGTAGACCTCCATAACTTTCTAGGAGAGGTCTGTAAGGTTTTGCATATTTAGGCACATGAGCTCTGAGGCTACCTAGCAGCTGAACTGAGATAATAAGGCACCATCCTCTATTTTCAGTGTCCTATCTCTGTTAATTTAATGAGCGATATGAATCAGTGCAGGGTTAATTACATACTTTGCAGAGATTAAGCAGAACTTGTGATTCATGATAATGATCAACACGAGGATATTATAATTCTGACTGAGACCAAGAGGCATGCCAGTAGATTTCCTTAAAGTGTACTAAAGCCTTGAGGAGTTCAAGCACCTCCTAACTTTAAATATGACTGTGATCTTCTCATTAAGCCTCTATCAACTTGGAAACATCTGTACTACTCATTAATCATAATGCTGCCTGAATAGTTGGACATTCATCTCAAACCTGATTAACTCTGAAAATGTACTGTAATACAGAGGCAAAGATGGAACATGTCATTACACAAATATAAAAAGATTGCAGGTCTTCTAAAAAACAGAACTGCCATTGCCTTGACAGTAGGATATGGTTTAAAATATTATAAGCAGGAGTTGGTTGTCAGATCCAGCAGGATAGAAAGTTTTTTCAAGTTTTACTCCCTTTTTGGGCCACCTTTGGTCCAAAACCAGTCTGAATTGGTTGTTTCATGGCAATCTAAAAGACACATACACTTGCAGACCTACGTACAGTATACTCATCATAGATGCCAGAGAAGGCAGATATCAGGGGAAAACATGTCTTGTTTGAGAAACAAAGGCCTGGAAGACATCTATTCTCTCAGCTCATCGATTTGTCATCTTTTTAGGGTGCATTGTTAAGAGAGAGACAATTAAATAGGGTTGGGACAGTTACATAAATGACATGGCCATAGGGGTTGACCCATATATTGACATTCACTATACTGAGGTTAAAAGTGCTGTCTACAATATTGGCAAACTAGCTAGTAGCTAACCGTTTATGGTGGACCGATATGAATGATTAAACAGGTGACCTGCCAGTCAACTAAGCTTACAACCTCACAGTTGTCAAGCTAGTATGTCTGTTCTTTTCTTACATGTACCAGATGTTGAAGGAATCTGAAATGCAGGCTGTCTCTCCTCAGTCACCCTATGGTTAGATGAGCTACAGTTGCTAGCTCTGTAGTACCTACAGGTAAAAAGTGCAAGTGAGTACATGCACTTCTGGACTTATGAGGTTGTAAGCCGTGTAGACTGGCAGGTCTACACCGCTTTTTAGTGTTTTTATTGTTATTGTAAGAGTTGAAATGTGATGAATGTGAGCATCTATCTATCGATCTATGTCAAAAACAGTCTCATCATGCCTGGGAGCTTAAATAGAACGTGTTTAACTCTGTTTTACAGTTAATTACATGAAAGCCCAAGTTTGTAACCCATACTGGTTACAAGTTACAAGTTAGTGATTAGTGCATTAAGCAGAAAACATTTATCTGCCTCCCTCAGTGACAACACATAATATACAGTATTTAAGGTCCTTAGATCCTGTACAGAGTATGTTTACAGGAAGATTTATACAAATGGCCTGCTTCTTATGACACACTCATCAAGCACCATGCTATCAACCTGAAATAGATTTTACTCTATCCTAAATCTACAAGTCTTCACCCATCCAGTGGGAAACGACTTTCTGCATGGACCCATAGGGGTTTGTGTTCACAAATCAACCAGAGGGGTTTGGAAGCAGATGGATTACAGCCATCAGTTAAGCGGGAAGAAAGGCCTTTATCTCTGTACCACTGATAAATCCAAAATCACCCACGAGTCTTAGAGGGCTTCAAGGGGTCTTTCCAATGTTGCCTTAATCTCCATTTAGCTAAGGCTGTTTGCTACACCCACAGTGGGAGAGGCTCCTATGGATCTCTAATAAGATCTACTGATTTTCTCAAACCAATCCAATTGCACGGCTACCTTGAGTTTGTGTTTAATGGTGAGAAAAAGAAAGAGCAGTGAAAAATAAGACTAAACTGTGCACATAAACTGAAATTTGAAGGCAGCTGGAGAGAAAGTACTGCCAGTTGTCCATTTAGTTGTTCTGTTGTGGGGAGAAAGTAATTGGTTGATTTCACAGTGTCATGAACAAATGCAAGCTGTGACCTTTTGTTATTACTGGTTCATAAGGTCAGTTAAAGGTTGGTGATTAAAAAAATAAAACACAAAGCATAAAGTTAGCCACTAGGAATCTATAAATCCCCAGATAAACATCACATGCTGTCATCATCAGCATGTTTTAAGAACACAGACCTGTATCAGCTATTAATATCCACATACTGGAATTGCAATAATTAAAAAAAAAAAACATTAAGGCATAGAAATCAATTTTTAATTTCTTCACTCTCTCAAGGCAAACACGGTCAGGTGGTGTCCCTTTAGGGTTCCTGAAATTGATGCCTTCTTATCTAATCTTCTAATGTCTTAATGAATATTTTTTC
>JAQQAE010015775.1:0-11950 GCA_029823295.1 Pseudamia nigra
CTCCAGCAGAACCAGCGGCTCAGGGTAGGCGGCCATCTGCCTCGACTGGTTGGGGTTAGTGGGCAGAGAAGAGACAAAAGAAAAGAGTAGAGATAGAACAACAAACAGCACAGACACTGGCGACGTCCACAGACACCGGACTGGTCCAGGACTGGTAAACACACAGCCAGGACATCAGGAGACCGAGCAACCTAAGACTGCGGTGTGGCTGTACAAACTGAAGCTACAATGCTGAAATTGTCTAGTTGAGGTTCAGCTGGCAAAAAATATTATGAATAACAGCTGTATCAGTGAACTTTTGTTTGTACTGTGCCTGTGGCCTCTGGTCATTGCCATGGGTGTAAATCCCAGGGGGTCTGGACCCCATGTTTTCATAAAGTTGTCCCCCTCAGAAAAATCACACTGGAAACCAAATCATTTTTCATTCAAACAGTATAGTAGCGTTTGTTGAAGGCCTAATACAAGTGGTAGTACTTGAAGCCACATTGTTTGACATTTATAACTATTGAAACATAAACGCCCCCCCCCATCCTCAAAGTGGTCTGGCTCAATCTGTTGCGGCAGTGTGGAGCTGCTGATTCTGTCACAGAGACAGGGTGTGAACCTGATCAGAGGGAGACTGGTGAGTAACAGACATTAAAACCTTCATGAGTGGGCAGTTAATAAGTTATTTATCTCCACTTCTTCAACTACCACATACACAACATGACAAGTGAAGTCTGCCGCTGTTTTACATAAACACAGCACACGAGTTGAGCTATTGAGATTAACAAGCTAAAACGAAACATGCATTATTTGTAGCAACGCTGTTAGTCTTGATTTGCAATGAGTCTGAAAATTGTGCAGCGTTTCTCACTGCTGCTGACTGATAAACAGCCTCTCCTGTCTGCCTGCTGTAACAAGGTGTGTGTGTGGGTGTGTATGTGTGTGTTGGCCAGTTGTCTGGCAGCCAGGTCAATGGGAAAGAAAGAAAAGTTACAGACATGCGGCCATTTTTCAGTGACACCGAAACGCCAAGTAGCTAGAAAGATCCCAATATTGTTGAGGCAGTTTGTTGAGAAATATGTGGAATGAGGCGGAGGCTCGAGTTAGAGACTCGAGTAAGTTTGTTGAGCTTTTCTTTAGTGTTATTAACCCTTGTGTGGTATTTGGGTCAAATTGACTCTGTCATATATTTATCAGGAGAAGCTGGGGAAACACCAGGGAGTACACAGAATCAGTTGTCAAGAAAAAGTAAGTAAAAATACTCATAAGTAAAAGTACTTGAGGTCATGAGTAACTTTATACCATGGAACAGATTCATTTGATCTTTTTGGGTGATTTTTGTGTTTTATTGTATTTTATTTTATTCTGTTAATTTTGCTCATTTGCTTGATTATTTTCTTTATTTTTTGGTTGATTTTTGTTGCAAATTTTTTTTTTGGTTTTGCAGGATGACTGTTCATTTTTCCTTCAGATTTGTTCATTTTCTTGGTTATTTTGTTGATAGTTTTTTTCTTTTTGTGCAGTTTTGTTGATGTTGATGATTATTTTCTGAATTATTTTGCTCATTTCCTTGGTTATCTTGTTCAGTATGGAGATAATTTCCATCCTTTATTCTTCACTGTTGTTCATTGTCTTCATTTTTTAAGTATTTTGTTCATTTTGCTGATGATTTTGTTCTTCTTTTGTTCTTTGTTATTTTTGTGGGTAGATTCCCTTCTTTTTGGTTCAGCTTTATTGTTGTTTGTCAATTTTTCTTGTTTTCTTCACTTGGAGTAAAAGTACTATGCAAAACAAGTCTATGTAAAGGAGTAAATGTATTTGGGTACTACACCTGTGAGGGTGGTGGAGGGTATAGGACATATCGCTGTTTAACACCCACAAGTGAAGTCAATGCAAGGGTTAAATAAGGGGAACTCTCTTATTTATGCTCCTGAGAACAATTATGTGTTTGATTGGCATTTTTGTTTATGTCCCCCCAAAAAGTTACCCTCTGAAATTTTATTGTTTATTGCCCCCCCAGCCCCCAAATAATGAAAACAGATTTCGCCCTTGGTCATTGCAAAGCACTTTGTGAGGAAAATGTTTTACTTTCTTATGTAAATGCATTTGACTTGACACAGTCCTCAGTCACCATAGCTTGTTTTCACAGCTAACGTCTCTAAGGTGCCAAGATGTATCACACGAACATCATTTTCACTCAGATCTCCAACTGAGACCACAGTCTTCCACCTTTTGTGGGACTCCACCTCACTCTTCATGCTGTGCGCTATGAGAGGCACTGAATAACAATAACCTCTGTAGTGCAAATAACACTTTTTTTGAAATGCTCTAAATTAGGATGACAAAACATACAGTGAACTCTTTTCCAGCTTTTCTCACACAGAACTCAACTCGCACAGTGTCTTACACTGTTCTGTGCCTTCAAAAAATGTTGACACTCTGTGACCCTTTTCCAAGACACGCCGTGACAAACTGTGTAGGGCAATAGGGCCATGTTGCCTATAGTCATCACACCTCTTCTTGGCCTCATCCCAGCAAGTGGAGGAGGGGAAGCTCCAGGCAGAAGCTGGGCCAAACCTATACCAGTGTGGCATATCAGCCAATAAGAGGGACGATGACCTTCACATTGGCTTATACTAAGATTGCAGGGGTGGTTCATAGATGAGTAGGTAGATCAATAGACCATATACTGTATATAGACTTGGCTCAAATAACAATATCATTTTTGGCAGGCTATTCTTGGTGCTGCCACAATGCGCAGACTGTTGTATGAATCTCAATTATATGTATGAAGTGATTTTGATGTGAGATGTTACATGGCATATTTTCACCATCACATCACTGTTGGAACAATAAAATCTATATTTGAAAATCAGACAAGTAGAAGATCACACCCCAGTGAATTCTTATGGCTCCTCCTCTTGCTGTAACAGTCACTACCATCATCAACGACTTTTTACCAACCTGTCAGAACCAACTGTCAAATCACAGTACATTTGAGCCAAGATTGTGATTATATTACTGTGCTATGTGGTGGAGCTAAAGCTGTCTTATTTTAGAATTACATAATGAATTTTAAATATAATATGAAACGCTTCACTTTGCCTTCATTCGAGGACTCTGCCTTGAATGCAGTTTTCCAGGAATTGTGGGTGCATACTGCATCCAGTACATTATAAATAACACCAGTGTGTAGTACCCAAATAAATGCAACATTAAGATGAAACAAGACAAAAACATTTTAAAACTAGAAAGCACTCAGAGAGTGCAGACCTCCACCAAGGCAGCTCATTCCCCCATAAGACAGGGCCTGTGTCCACAGGGAGTGATTTTAGCGCCTGCAGCGCTCCAGGCCAGGCATGTTCAAAGTCCGGCCAGGGGGCCAATTGGGGCCTATGGTCAAATTTTAAATGGCCTGCAGGCTCTTTCATAAAATGTATCATTTGTGGCCTGCCACATTGTCACATTGTTGAGTATAAAAAATACATGCATACAAAGTGCAATTTTATGTTTCACCAAAGAGTGGCAGCAGTATTTTGTAGCTGCCCCTCTGCCCACATGACCCTTGCTGTGACCCTTTCGGAAATGGTGACTGTAAATAAAAAACAGAAAGTTGACTGCGAGGGTCGCTTCCAGGACATGTGGAAGTTGGAGCATTTTTTCACCAAAATACGAAACAACTGCCAAGATTTGACTGATTTGCCAAGTGACTGTTGCTGTTTATAAAGAATTCATTTGAACCTATATTCATTTCCATTTTATTGCACCAAAAGTAATATTCTTAAATTTATTTGATCCTCATTATTGAATTCTTTGACCATAATAACTTACCATTAGCATTTGGAATCATATACACACGGTATCATTATTAGTTCAATCGTTATTCATGAAAAATAATATTTCCATAATGGTGGTTTTCCTCTGGATCTGGCTCTGTAAATTTTAATCTGTGGACATATTACTGAATCAGCAGACTTCCTGCTACAATTTGGCATCAGTTACACGTCTATAGCTATTTTTCCTCAACCCTGTAAGTATAAGCATTCTGGATCGTTACTGTATATTTCTGGGTGTTATTTGTGGAGTTACAAGAGCAAATGTTGAATTTGGCCCTATTTTACAATGGTGAAGATTTAAAAATCTGATTAGATTAAGAATCTAAATGATCCTGATCACTCCCAGAATCTAATCAATTGGTCTTTATGCCATTTCTGACCTATTCCAAAAACTTCATCCAAATCCATTCATACTGTAGCTTTTTGAGTTATGTTGTGAACAAACAGATAAACTAATGACAAAAGCATAACCTTCTTGGTGGATTTAATGACTGAATATTTTGAGTTCAGACAAACTCAAGGTGTTTGTGACTTTACAATTTTTTTTGGTCATTTTCAATCGGACATAAATCACAACATTACACCACAATATATGTTACAGATTTGTCCTTTTTGTCAGGGAACACTTGTAAATTTAAGAGCACTTTATGACAATAATAGTGTTTTATCCTCCACACTCAAAACAGTAAATTAAAAATACACCTACCTTAATTAAATATGCATTTTAATTTAATTTGAAAACTGCCCACTTCTGGGTACGTTTTGTTGCAGGTCACACATGCACTCAAGGGAAAAGCAAGTGCATCTGGGTGATATACACGAGCGGTGGTTGCAGTGTATGAAAACCAAAGGTTAGAAATCTCCTACAGTAGGGTCAGAAAAGAAAACTGATACTTACAGTATCTAAAGAAAGCACCAGCCAGGCACCGCTGGAGCTTGACAACCACTATTAACCATAACGCTCACAGTACTTTTTGAGTCATTCCACAACCTTTGATAGTGGGCTTAGTGTTGACATGCTCCTCTTGCCATTAGTGTGTTTTCCAACCCAGTTAGCAAAGACCTCAGAGGCCAGCACCAGGGTAAAAAATGGTCCACTCCTCTCCGTCTCACCATTGAGCTCTGCACAACTGAGTAACTGCTTCAGTGTTACATAATGCAGCAAAAAAGAGCTATGGACAAAATCTGGCAGGTCCCTCTCAAAGGCGGTCACTGTCCTGACATGAGGATCTGTGATGTTTTTTCAGGTTAGTCAAACACTGCAACAGGAGACATTTTAGGAGTATTAATAGCAAATGTGAAAATTTAAGGTGAAAAAATGTCACTTGTCAAAAGCCTCAGGAAGCAGTAATATCAAATAATTATGGCAAAAACTTTCACAGGCAGTTTTCCAGTAATACATGACAGTGTTCAAGTTCTGACAAGTTTGCTGTGATCGGTGTATTGCCAGATTCAGCCCACGCTCAGCAAGTTATCCAATAGACAGCAGAGTAAAATATTCAGTCATTTAACATTTAACTAATTCCTTTTCTGACTCTATCCAAAAATTCTGCCCAAGGAACAGAGGTGAGTACTACTGAAGATGATTCAACTGAGCAGAAGATGGCAGCTAGCGGGAATTTTTATTCATTTACCACAGTAATGATTTTAAAAATATATATCAGAAAATTCACCAGAATACAGCTGTGGTCAGTACTGGCAAAAAATATACTTGAAACCCATCAAGCCCTGTCTCTGGTACATCATTCAATAACTAAATAGCTTTTGTCATCCACTGAGAAATAAGCAGCGGTGGGTAGGGTAAACAACCGGCACTCAAGTAGAAGAAGTGACTTTAATTCTAGTGACTCAAGTAGAAGTACTCCTAAAAATCAGTGCTATAGTAAAAATAAAAGTATATCTGGTGAAAACCCATTCAAGTACTGAGTATCTTCAAAACATGTTATTACAGCCTCCAATATTGAGCATTTGTTTTTTGTTCATTTTTTAGTTATTTTTTTTATCTTGATTATTTATTTCACCAATGTTGTTGCTCAATTTGTTCACTTTTCATTTTCTTGGATTTTGTTTTTCAGTGTTGCTTATTTTTTCATTTTTGTTCACTTTCTTGATTATTTTAAAATGTATTGTTCATTTTGTGGATTTTTTTGTTCAATTTCTTGATGTTTTTATTAATTTATGTGATTATTTTCTTTATTTTTGCTTATTTTGGTCATTTATGCTTGTTATGTATAATTCTATAAGTTACTTGCAGTGTTGGGCAAGTTACTTTCAAAATGTAATATATTACATATTACTAGTTACTTGCAGTCTGAAGTAATAAGTTACTTTACTTTATGAAATGGAAGCATGCAATATTCTGTCATGGAGAATAATTATCACCGAAGTATTACTCTCACTGTCTGAATAAGGACGTAAGACACATACTAACATTCTCTTTTCATGCACAGATCAATTTTGAATTTTGAGCATTTTTTCTTTCAACATGTATATTTCAGACTAATGGAAAGAAAATGTCAAAAGTATAAATTCTTCTTGATTTAAGGTAAAGCTTTTGTTCTGACCATCTGACCTAAATGTGTTACTATTTGTGTGTTTAATCATAACAACCAGACTCAACATGCAGTAAAGAATGTCATATTGTAACTGGGGATGAATTATGGTTATATTTCTTTAAAATGTTTTAATCTTTTCACCTGTATTGTTTTAATAAACAAATGTATGAACTCACACATCACTTTACTTATTTCTATCCATATTTTTATGGTGGTTTATTATTATTATTATTATTACCCATCCATCCATTTTCTACCCCTTATTATTATTATTATTATTATTCTAGGGACTGTTTTATTTAATGTTTTTAGATGGCATGACCTGACAACAATGAAAATCCCTCTGTAAACATAGCTGACTCTGAAAACCAGACAAAATAAAACCAGTTTGGATCTGTTACCTCACACACCACCTGTAGTGTCTCATCTTAAATCAATGATTTGTGGCCATTGGTTTACGACTTAATTATATGCTACATCATTAGCGATTTTTAATTTTTTTTTACCTTGTCACGTGGTTGAACGGGGATTTTGCTGCCAATCTTTTCTAATGCCATGAATTCAACTGTAGAAAGATGCAGCACGTCCCTCACAGCCTCCAGCCTTCTCATTTCTTCTGGGTCAAACATCTTCACCTTTGACCTGTGGCTGTTTGTTTGTGCTCAGCTCACATCTTCATCCTACACCTGTTTTTTTCTGCATGTAGCAGAAGTCCTTAGCTTAATTGTTGAGGTTATGCATGTTATTGTTAGCCATCAACAATTCCTTTGGCTTCTCATCAACATGTAAGGTGCACCTTACTGTGAGATTCTTATCCTTTTATCAAAGAGACTCAAAGTAGTGCAAATATAACCACTTTAAAAACCACGGAGTCCTGCAACATTGCCATTTCATCATCTCTGGAAACAAACTGTCTTCTTTCAGTTTTTTTACAAAGTTGCCAGTCAATAAACTTCTTTGGGGGATGTTTATGCTGTTGCACAAGCAAACAACTGAGTTTGGTTTGTAACGCATTACCAGACACAGTAATTGTAATAATATTACCAATATTTAATAAGTAGCGCGTTATATTACTCCATTACTGTCTCTGAGGTAGTAATGGAGTAATATGACATTACTTTCATAACGTGTTATCCCCAACTCTGATTACTTTACTGTTTTCTTCAGTTCCCTTCATTATTTTGATCATTATGTTAATTTTGCTCATGTGTTATTTTTACCTCCTCCAAGGAGTGGTGGGGGTTATATTTTTTTTGCCTGTTAGCTACTTAGTTAGTTAGTGAGCAAGATTCCTCAAAATGTCATGAACGGATTTTGATGAAATTTTCAGGAAAGGTGTGGAATGGGACAAGGAACAAGTGATTATATTTTGGTGGTGAGCCAATACACCATCTCAGCACACAGCTTTGTTTTGCACTCAATTGAAAGCGTTTCAACGTCTTTAGAACTGCTCACTCACCAACCAATCAAAATCTGGAAGGGGCAGGACAGGAAAAAAACAGTGTAAACTTCTCTGGACCATGATGGAGGTGACTGGGTTTATGATCTAACACTGAAATATTTCCATGATTTTATGAAGGAAGTGAATGTCCAGAACATCTATTAAAGTCTGAAACATTACTGTGTAAAAAAGTCATTTTTTCGTGTCGCCATGATGCAGCCACGGACGCAGCTGTGACTCATTCATGTGATTATTCTGTAACTACATGAGTTTCTCTGTAAACAGTGAACCTAGATGTGCATTGTGTGTTGGGATGTCATTACATTCCAGGCTGTTCTCTGTACTGAACCCCAAACCCCACTGCACTCAATTCACTTATGCAGTCACTGACTCTGTGAATATCAAAAGTCATCAGATCAAATCTCTACATAGGCATCATCTTGATAAATCGACCACAGATTTTAATTTTAATCCACCATATTCTTGCCTGAAAAAATCTCAAACCACTATTTTGATGCTAAATATAGTAACATTTCAAAATGTTGACCTTTCAGGAGTCATTGTCTGCCAAAGGACAAGTGACTTGCACATAACCAGAGCAATAAAAAACACTGGGTGAAGTGCTTGGCAGTAGTGCTCATGAAGCAACACCTAGAGCACTGTGTTAAAAACCGCTCCTTGTGGACACAGGCCCTAATAACGTCATATGGAGGAATAAGCTGCCTTGGTGGAGGTCTGTGCTCTCAAAGTGCTCTCTAGTTATTATTTTTGTACATTTTTGCTCATTCTGTTTCTTTGGGTATTCATAATTGATATTTTTTGTTTGACTCAATGGGTACTTTTTATCAAATTGTTTATTACATCTCTAGTACATGTGTACTTTTGAAAAAAGCTACTCAAGTGTTTGTAAAAAAGTAAATGTACTTAAATACTACCCATCTCCAGAAATAAGTCCCATACCTAACAATCAATGGCTTGTGCAATTCAGACAGTATGTTGAGTCATGTTGTTTGTTCAATGTCTACAACTGTGTGGCGTTGTGCTCATAGACTGCTTTAAGATTAGCTGAGGTGAGTAGGCGCAGCATGTTGCACAATGATGCTTAACAGAGTACACGAATGTCTTGGGTGTTGTAGCCGCTAGCCAGGGATTCCCAACAGATAATCTTCAAACAGGGGCTTTGATCAGCTGGTGTGGTGGGTAGGGTGTCTTTACGAGATTGTTTGTGGTTCTGCAAAGGTGCAGTGGGCTGCCACAAGTCTGGCTCCTTGAGGTGTCAAGAGAAGTGTGTGATGTGGAGATTTCCTCAGCAGATGGTCTATAAAAAGGCCAAGGCTCCCAAAATATTACAAACTCCTGTCTGTCATGGAGGTGCTTTAGCTGAGAAATATGCTCCCCAATTAGTCAAAGATTTTTTCGTTTGCTGTTTTAAGGGGCTTTTGGGCTACAGAATAACAATTTACTTTAACTTTAATTTAATCACTTTTATCATTTGTAAAAGTCTCACTGTTCTAAATTAAATTAGCACTGTGCTGTCAGTCTTACAGTCCTTGGTTCCGACAGTTCCTGGTACCCACGTTTCCCCAGTTTTATAAGTTTATGGTTACTGCAGGGATTAGGGTTTAAAAAAAATCAAGAGTAGTTTTGGGACCATAGGTACTGGGGAACATAGGTATTGGCAAGTTGCTGTCTTCCGCAAAAAAAAAAAAAAAAAAGTTGTGCAAGGTCTTTGGCATAAAAACACAGACCAATGACTGATATCTCAGAGGTGCAGAGCACGTTGAAGACACATGACCATGTAGAAGTGTACATACTGCAACAATTAAATATATTTATATGTTGGATATATGCAATATACATTATTCCTTAAAACCACATGGTTTGTGTGTATTTCTGCATATTTAAAAATAAATATCTATAATTTTAATAAAAGTGAGTTTGAATATATTTAATGGGATCATTTGACCAGTCTGACATTAAGTCAGTTATTGAGGCATTCTCACAATGCCAATCCATGCTATGTGTAACTGAGTTTCACTCCTAAAGCATGGCTTTGAGTAATGTGACTACAACCAAACTAGCACTCTTCCCGGTGTGGTTTGAAGAGGTGGCACGCGAACACAACATGGTTCTGATGTATACCTGCAGGCAGCACGATCAATCTGAAAATCACTGCCTTATATAATGGATAAGTCTGTATGTGACCACAGATCACTCACCCATAAGCCACACAGTCAGGAAAGGTGTATATGTGGTATATTTGTGATATGATCAGCCCGTTAGGAGCTGAGCTGGTGTGCACGGACCATAAAAGACATATAAGGCAGAGAAAATATTCAATTCCTGCATTTATGTAATTAAAAAAATCCCCTATACTTCTCAGAGTTGCTCAGCTACCTGCCATTGTATTTACTTATATTAGTTCTTAGCTCCCATAACACCCATAGTCAAATGAAGTAATTCATGGGTCAAAGAACTAACAGGCGAGCAAGGATGAGAGTGTATGGAACCTGGATGTCAGAGACAGAATACCATTACACTGAGTATTAAAGGGAATGGCACACACAACTCTGATTGGTTTGTTGTATATGATTTAAAAAACACTCCCACCGATAATTAAGTAGATAAACTCCACCTGTGTAGGTGATGTGGTGAGTGCATGGTGTGTTGTTACTCAGACAAGGTTATGAACCCGACCTGGCCACGCGTCTCCAATGCGCTTTAGACTTTGTGCTTTAAACATCCAATATAGGGCCCATGGACTGGGGACCATAGTTATAGGTCTTGGGGAACATACTGTACTGTATGTACATTTTTGTCAGACTTAAAGCATGACATTGCAACACTAAAGGCAGAGTTAGCTGACCCTTTCACATCATTCCATCTCATTGTATTATACAAGATCATGCACAGTCAGACCCTTCTGTTATGACGTAAGGAAATCATGAGAATAGTTGCAACAGGTCCTGCCAGAAAACATTTGTCTTCCAAGAAGTGCACTTAGGCAAAAAGGGTGCATGACTCAGTATTGGTGTTTGATACAGGGTCCCAAAAATTAAATAGAAGCAGAATTGCATGTGTATGTGCTTCATACAAGATGTCTATGCTGCATATGTATGCATCTTGGGGTGACAGAGGTTTGGAGGTGGGTGGTGCATTCATTTAACAAAATGAATAGCTCTTGGACTAAATTAAATTTCAGCTGGAATTAAATGATGGGAAGTGGTCTCTGTATGCTACCAGACCGCTGTGGGAGGGCAATATTGCTAAAAGGCTTTTAGAGGATTAATGTTTTTTTCTTCTTCTTCTCTCCCAGACATTTTTTTCTTCCTTTGTTCCCCATCCAGGTGCTCATAAACCACAGCATTCCTTTCGCGTTGACATTTAGTAGCTAGAAAATGGCGGTGAGCCAGCCAACAGGACGCTGTGTCCAAGGAGGTGGGTTGAGTAATGTGTCTATGTGTATTTTGCATATCGGGGGGGGGGGGGGGGGAGTAAACCCACATGCTGTGGTTTTGTTGTACTGGACTAAAAAGGTGACATTCTGTGTTATAGTGAATCAGTTAATATAGCAAATTTACTCAAACACACTGTGTCACAGATCACCCTGGTTATCCATAGCATTTAACAATAATGCTACAGACACTGAGGAGTATAAAAAAGGCTGAGTCAGAATGACAGGGTCACTTGACATCAGCTTGGAAAAGATGTTTTGATACTGTTTGAAGTTGACTAGATAATCTTAAGACTAGATGAGCTTAAGGCACTCCCAGCAGTTGGGATCACATTATTTATTTTCCCATTTTTAAAAGTCTTTCTCACTCAAGTCCAATAAATTTAATCCAGCAAATACCTGCGACTGAAAAAAAGCCTGCATGAAGGCTCACTGTTTGTTTCAGCTACGTAACTAAATGTTATTTGAAAAGGTGGGTTTATACATACAGTATCTTTGATCCTCTGGTTCCTCCAATTGGTTAATTTGAGTACTACAGTGGTATCTCGGACAACAAACTCTTCTAACAACGAAAAATTCAGATACTGAAGAAAAAAACTGCTAAAAATTTCACTCTGACAATGAAAATTAATCGGTTAACGAATAGTCACTTCCGGGTCTCGGCAAAGCTAACAGCTGT
>JAQQAE010015776.1:0-11949 GCA_029823295.1 Pseudamia nigra
GAGAATAATTATATATATATTTAGGAAAAATAAATTTTAAATTAAATTGACTTTTATTATAATTATGATAATGATGTGTGGTTATGTTAGGCCAGCAGAGAAGGCCTTGATGGCCTGACGGCACACCGCTGTTAAAATCTCATAAAGCCATATTTTATTCCCACTAGAACAGAAACAACATATCAGATGTTGAAACTGAAACATTTTACCATTTAATGAAAAATATCAGCTCATTTCGAATTTGATGGACAGCAACATGTCTCAAAAAGGTTGGAACAGGGGCAACAAAAGGCTGGAAAAGTAACTAGTACAAATCACAAACAACTGGAGGACCATTTGACACTAACTAGGTTAACAGGTAAAAGGTCAGAAACATGACTGGGAATAAAAGGCACATTTTAGAAACAGAGCTTCTCAGATGTAAAGGTGGACAGATGTTCAACAATCTGTGACAAACTGAGTCTAAAAATTGTGGAGCAATTTCGGTAAAATGTTCCTCAATGTAAAATGTGTCAGACATTGAAGATCCACCATCTACAGTGGATAATATCATCAAAAGACTGAGAGAATCTGGAGGAAGATTACCGATCAAAGCTGGAGGCTGGTGATCTTCAGGCCCTCAGGCGGCACTGCATTAAAAACAGACAAGATTCCCTGCTGGAAATCAGTGCATGGGCTCAGGAACAGTTCCACAAATCACTGTCTGTTCTCCGGACCAAAACTCATTTAAAAATGGTCTGAGGCGAAATGGAAAACTGTTCTGTGGTCTTCCGGACGCCTCGTACAAGAATCTGATCCCAGGTACCTTGGGAATATTCAGTTCATTCATTAAAATGAGTGTTTTATGATGAAACGCTGGTAACAGAGATGTACTGTACAAAACGAGGAAAATCCAGCAGCTGAGAAACACCGATCATCAGAGTGTAAACTGTATCAGATTAAAGACCCCGCATTTTACCACAGACGGTACTGGAAGGACTACAAGGATGTGATAGTCTGCAGCTGTGTCTGATTCTAATCTCACGGTCCTTCAAAGTTGCAGCTCCTGCACGTTCAAAATACATTAATACTACAGACGTTAATTGCCAGTCCACTGCACTAGAACTTAGATTAGAAATTTCATGTAATTGGATCCAGTGCATTATCTGTAGCTGTGTAATTTGGCCATATGGACAGGTCTTCACTCAGCAGATGGATGGATGCTGCCTCTTGGCAACATGTCACCGTGTGTGTGCGTGTGCGTGTGTGTGTGCAGCTCAGCTGTGGAAAAGTACAGGAACACACACCATTGATTTTCTTTATTATTTCAGTTATGTTTTGCTCATTCACGTTCATTACAGTTGTTTCACTGTTAACTTTATTTTTGTTCCAAAATGTGACCCATCTCAGATTCATGATTCCTGTAGATTTGGAATGAGATTACATAGGTGAAACAGTCACATGGCCAAACTCTTTTGTCTACACGGTGTAGCTTTTGGATGATTCTCCTTCCTCCACAAAACTGAACAGACACCAGTTAATTGAAAAACAACGCTATTAAATCCTCACAGAAAAAAAAAAACCCCTTAGGTTGAGCTCATTTCTGCTGATTGTATTCTGCAGATACCAATTTGACACGAGACACTATAATAATGTTACACTATCAGTTAATTAATGGGTCAGTTGAAGCATGTAATACTGTGTGCAGCTTCATTAAACAGTGAACAAAGTCCATGTAAGGCAATAGATACTGTATACTCTGTCTCTGACTTAGTCATATGTGAGAAAAATATGCCACTAACATCCCAGACAAATAGGAAGGTAAATTATATGAACTACACATAATTATGTTTCAGAAAAATCGTAGAAAAATAAGTGAAAGAGACAGGCAGCAGCCAGCAGAGCCGCTGGTTCTGCTGGAGGTTTTTCTCTTCTGTTAAAAGAAGTTTTTCCTCCCCCCTGTCGCCTTTGTCTTGCTCTCGGTGGTTCTGTCGGTTTACTCTCTGTATAGTCGTGAGGTCTCGGCCTTGATTTGTGAAGCGCCTAGAGATAATGATTGGCGCTATGCAAATAAAGATTTAATTGAATTGAAGATGTCCAAATGCACTGGAGCAGCCAAATTCAGTTTAAACACCTAAAATGCTCTGCGTGGACTAAAATAGGAAAACTATTGTTTCTTTAGACGATCTGTAGTTTTGATTTACAGCATGTATTTCCCACTCCCAGTGCAGTTGGGACGTTGTGTAAATGATCTGCAAGTCCTTTCAACCTATATTCAACTGACTACGCTACAAATATTTTTGGAAATATTCACTAATTTTGAATTTGATGCCTGCAAAACGTTCCAGAAGAGCTGGGACAGGGGCAACTATAGACTGGGAAAGTTGTTCAAAAAACATCTCTTTGGAACGTTGCACAGGTGACAACAAGACAATGTCAAGACACATTCTTCACATGTTACAACCGCGGGGCTTCATAGTAAAAGAGTGGGGTCCCTAGCCTGACCCCCTGCAGTCCACACCTGTCTCCCATTGAAAATGTGTGACGCATTATGAAAAACAAAATATGACAACAGAGACCCCGGACTGTTGAGACACTGAAGACATACGTGAAGAAAGAATGGAAAAGAACTCGCCTACAAAGCTTCAACAGTTAGTGTCGTCAGTTCCTAAACATAGTAAAGGTTGTGTATCCTCATACAACTGTAGATGAGACGGAGTCTGTACAAACAGGTTTGATGATGTGTATCTGTGGGTTAGAGGAACCAAATCATTAAAATGAATAATTAATAGCACATAGCAGTACAATTCAATATCAGCTCAAAAAAGTCAAGGTGTCATGTGTCAGTGTTTTAACTGGTGGTTTAATCGTGATTCTAATATGTAGAATGTGTCCAAAAACAAACCACAAATCTCTTTATGTAGATTTCAAATCCTTTAACCATAACTGGCCATTTGTCAGCTGGAAGTAAAACCTAGACTGCGACGATGACTTTGTAATTGTGGATAAATTATTCAGGCAGAATTCGAGCAAACGATTATCCTAACCAGCTTCCAGTGAGTTGTGGTTATGAAACATAAAACTGTGGGATACTGTAGACATGAGTAATGTCTTTAAACCTCAGAATATGAGACTATAAAAAGAGCATGGCTTCAGCCTTTGTGGCATAAAAGGACATATTTCTGAGAATCTAATCTAAGAAAAGAAAATTAATTTTATCTTGTTGCAGAAGTTCTAAGGTCCTGAAATATTTGTCTTATGTTTATCTTCAGCACACAACAGCCCAAATACATGAAATCCTGCTGCGTTGCGTGCCTATCAGTGATGGGCTCTGTTCGAAGCTGACAGGCTTCACGGGACACGGTGGCTTCAAAGCAGCAAACTTTAACCAGAGCAGTGTGTGACATTTCCAACTTTCCCACTGTCTCCATTAAAAGCCACGTGATAACACTTGTGTGAAGATTGTGCAACAAAAGCGACTCCTGAAGGTTTTCTCCTGGATCGACTTCAGTAAAAAACTCTGGGTCATTGTAGGTCCACGGGTGTTATTTTCTTTTCCCCTCCTTTCTTTCTGCACTATTTCTCATAAAGGTCACCCCATGCTCAAGTGTGAATACGGCCTTTGGAAGTCGGTTGGACGCCAAAAGAGGCTATATAATGCCTTTTTCTTATCTGCCACTGGAGTGGTCCGTGAATTAATCTACCCCGCGGTTCTGTTCTGTAGCAAATGAAGCTCTGGCAGTTTCTTATGTCCATCAGCAATGATGTCATTAGGAGCACCAAGGTTGTGGTGAAGGTCATGTAAACACAATTAGACTCTGCCGACCCATCTCCACAGGGAAGAAGTTACACTGCAGTAGGCTGAAAGTTGGGTTTACGAAGCAGATGCAGGATTTCTGCAGGTGTATGTGTCTCTGTCAGACGCCTCCAGTCTCCCAGGAATGACAACGTGAACATCAGTCAGATTTGGGAAAAATATTCATGCACAGGCCTCATCAGCAACAACCCAATTAGAAATAACTAACCAACAAGAGAACTTAGTATTTTAAATAGTCTTCTAAACCAACACTATAATATTCACCACGAGTCAAAAGTTTAGACAAACTTTCTCTGAGTGATTTTTCCTCATGTTGATTATTTTCCACATTGTCCATTAATTCAGAAGACATTCAAACAGTGAAAGACCACATATGGAATTATGTAGTAAACAAAAAAGTGTTAAACAACCCAGAACATGTTTTATATTTCAGACTGTCCAAAGCAAACACATTTAACTTTGACAACCGCTTTGCACGCTCACACTTAATTTGTGCCATTTCTGTCCTTCTTAATGCACTTTAGATTATCAGTTGTCCTTTGGTTACTTGTTGAGGTCCAGTTCAGCGTCTGTGTTATTTGTTGTTTTGTCTCTCCTCTGTCCCCTAGCCCTAACTGGTTGAGGCAGATGTCCTCTTAACCACAGCCCCTGGTTCTGCTGGAGGTTTTTCCTTTTCCATCAGAGGATGTTTTTCCTCGTCTTTGTCACCCTAGGCTTGCTCTGGGAGGTTCTGTTGGGTTTTCTCTCCATGTAGTTTTTAGAGGCTTCGGCCTCAAATTGAGAAACACTTATATATGATTTTAGATTATGATTGGCGCCATACAAATACAACTGAATTGAACTCTGCAGAAAGGGTGGCTACAGAGTCAATAGCCACATTAGTGCCACTACAACTACTGTATTCAATTTTTAATTCTGTTTCATCTTTATAGAGCCAATCATAATTTAAGATTATGTCTATGCTCTTCCTTTAACCGAGGAGACAAACCTCCAGCCGAACCAGACTCTGGGTAGAAGGACATCTGCCTTGACCAGTGTGGGTTAGTGGACAGAGGGGAGGAAAAAGAAAAGACAGAACAACACACAGCTACTGTACAAATCCATATTATGACAAGAAACAGTTAAGTAAAGAGAAAAGCCAATCCATCATTACTTTAGAAATAAAGGTCGAGAAAACTTTGACATCCGCTTGGTACACAAATTTTGCATAAGGCCGCTCCCTCCTCTTTGAAGACCTTTGTCCAGCCTTGCTCAGACTGATTGAGTAGAACATAAAGGTCTGCATCCAGGGCTGATTGCAATGTGCCAAAAAGGTCTGGCTACTCTCAATCAGCCTTCTCCTACAAAGCCACCAAAGAATGGACCAGGCTCCCAGACGATCTAAAACACCTGTCAGAGTACTAATGAGTAGGCACTTTAAATACGGTAATAATTGCATTTGATATTGTATTTACCCAGTGGAAAATTGTTGTATTTGTTGGACTAATGTTGGATTTAACTAGCTGACAGTTGCTGTATTTATTAATTTTACTTTGCAGTATGTAATGTGTCTCTCCTGCTTTTTAAGGAATAGGGCGCCTACATCTTAATTCAGTTCAATTTTATTCATATAGTGCCAATCATAATCAACGATTATCTCTAGGCGCTTCACAATTCAAGGCCAAGACATCAAGACTATACAGAGAGTAAACCCAACAGAGCCGCTGAGAGCAAGGCAAGGGTGACGGGAGAGAAAAAACTTCCTTTAACCTAAGAGAAAAACCTCCAGCAGACCCAGTGGCTCAGGGTAGGCGGCCATCTGCCTCAACTGGTTGGGGTTAGTGGACAGAGGAGAGACAGCCTAGGACTATGCAGCAGCACTAAGGGAAGATTAAGGGTTTGCCTGACCTAGACCCAACTATATGCTTTGTCAAAAAGGAAAGTCTTAAGACTGGTTTTAAAGGTACAGAGTGTGTCTGCATCCCAGACCCACATTGGAAGTTGATTCCACAGGAGAGGAGCTCGGTAACCGAAGGCTTTACCTCCCAGTCTAGTTTTAGAGATTCTAGAACCACATGTAGACCTGTACTTTGTATATGTGTGTTTTTGTATGTGAGGACTGCAGATGGAAATGAGCTTCATGCCAAACCTGGTGTAGCGGTCATTTTATTTCTTGTAAATAAACAATGTTGCTGCACACTGTCCTGTCAAAATAAATAAATACATAAATAAATAAAAATAAGGTCAATCCATCTGGAAAAATTCAAGAACTATACATGTTTCCACAAGTGCAGCTGCCAAAACCATCAAATGTCCCCGGATTCTGATAAACGTCTCTACTGCAGCAGAGGTAGCTTTTGGTTTTTCTTTCTTGTGGCGGTAAAAACATTCTAAACACTGCATGCACAAACAGCTATTGATTTTTAATGAAGTCTTCTGAAATGATTAGTGTGTCAGTGATTCCGTGGTCTCCTCTTGTCTGTGATGGCCGCCAGTCTCATCCATGGCTGACGCTAAGGTCATTTTCACACCGAACAGCCTCGTCGACTCGAGTGGAGACTCAGTTCAGCGGAGGTTGGGGCTGGTCTGAGTTTTCTCGAACCTGTTGAATGACGCCGGCCCCTGCTCGTCTCTCCTTTGACAAGAATGTCACTCGCTCGTCAAACCAAGGAAACGTGTGCTTTTCGTCTCCTGAACTGACACTTCTTCTAAGCATGTCAGATACTTTTGGATTTTGACGCTGAGCCCGTTTACATGCACAGGAGAACTCTGATCTTTATCTGGTTTCTGGAGTTATCAGATTACGAAGTGACCATGTAAACAGCATAATCTGATATGTGTTATCCGATAACGGCAGTTGTCTGATTTTGAGAAATCAGATTACCACACCTGCGCATGTGTAAAAAAAAACGTAGAAAATGGAGGTGACGTAGCCACAATGTGAGTGGAGGAAAAAGACACCGAACAAGGCATGCAGCATAGGAAAGTCTGAAAAGCCACTTCTGGAGTGAAGAAAAGACAAATTTCATGTTAAATAAAATGAAAAACCTCAACATCCTCCATTTCCTCGACAAAAAGGAAAATTTGAAAATAAGCCACAGCTTAAATCTAACGTCACGACGTACGTACGAAAGAAATCCAATCATGCGCTAAAACATGTAAACCACAGTTTTCAGTAATCACATTTCTGCAATGTACAGTATGTACACGCATCACATCCAAAGATTACAGTAATCTGAGTACTCCTGGTTATGGGATTTCTGTGGTCATGTAAACGGGCTCCGTGCTCTACTGTACAGGTGAATCCCAGAGCCTCCGTTTAGTTTAAATCCTCATTGTGAGTGTTTACCAGCAGGTGTAATATATTTTCATCTGACCATCTGCTTTTACATTGTCCTGTGAGACATTGTTTCTGTTGCGTTTACCCACAATGCCCTGCGTTGTAGTGCACTTCCTGAACGTGGTCCACTTGAAGCGCACTGAGGCCTACGTTTTTAGACAGACCAGCATTCGTTTCTTTGATCCGCGCCAGACTTCGACTGCACATTCACATCTCGCCCAAACAAACCGAACTTTCTGAGCGAGAGTTCAGTTAAACAAGAAACGAATCACTGCGTTCGGAGGCGGAGTGAGTTACATTTTAATTTCCATTTCAATAAAGCATGTGATTGATTATTCTGTGTATCTATTGTTTAATTTTCCTCTTGCCAGCATTTACATTTACTTTGTCCTTTAATTGATGAGCCGGGCAAATAAAAGATGAAATTCTGACCCCAAACTTTTAATTAGTCATGATAATGAATCTTTTCGGAGGCCAATTAATACTTGTAGTGGCGTTGGCAGAGGGTGCGGAAGCCCACTCTGGGGTGCAGACATAACAGATGATTCTGCAGCCGAGTGAGACGTGCATGTTGAAATGTGATTTAAGTCAGCGGCCTGTTCAGGACGTTCAGGGAGTCGTATCTTCAGTATGGACGTGCATCACTCATCTTATCAGCAACATCACTTATTGTCAATATGTCTAAGTGCTCTCTCTGGGATTGGCAAACTGGAATCACTGTGGTTTGACTTTTATAGCGATGAATTGATACAGCAAGACATTTCTAATATGCACTGATGTATAAATGTCAAGTCCATCAGTATTTATCTGTAGCAGTGTTGGAAACTCACATGAAGACCACAAACAGGCTGAGCGCTGCTTATTAATACACTGGTCAATAGAGGAAAATAGGTTTTATTTAATACAAGGGGTCTTCAAAGGGCATCTTTGAATTCTCCGGGAAGGTTTTAGCAATGAACACTTCATTTTCTGTGTTCTGGCAGATGGTCAATGCCACAGTGCACATGTTTTCAGCATAGGATCATGAAGACAAGAAACGATATGCAAAAATAAGCAAGAAAATGAGCAAGATAATCAAGAAAATTAACAAAATATTCAAGAAAATTAACAAAAAAAACATGCAAAATAGTCCACATAATGTACAGAAATTACTGAAATAATAAAGCAAATAATTAATACATTGACTAATAAATACCTAGATTATCAAGAAAATTATTTTTTTTACAAATTCAACATTCAACCCAGCAAGGACTTAAAGCTGAACTTGACAATAAATTCATTTTTTTAGTGTACAACGGGGCTTTTAGAGACAGGAAAGTTACATATTGTGAATTTACTTTGATGATCATAAAATGAGAGAGTGTGAATATCATGAACTGAACTGTTGCTAGTTGCAAATTTAGCCTTTAAGAGATACATTATTCATTGAATGCATTAAAGCTGCAAGAAGCAGACAATGAGTGTACAACGCTAGAACGTAACAACACACACAGTATCTTTATCCTGCAGCTTTCACCTCTCTGTCCAAATAGAAAGACTACATATAAATAAACGTGACCTGTTGTCATCGTGCGATGCTGTGAATTGGATCAGAACAGATATGAGCGCTGGAAACCGATCAACGACTGGGAATCGCAGCACGTGAAAACACCAGACTCTTTTACAATCTGAAAACAGTCCATAGAACAGACTTCACTTCCTGTCAAACTGCTTAAAATACAACGGGCTGAAAGGTAATTATGGAATTTGTGCCCAGTCACGCCAAAAAACTATCCAGCGCTGGCCTCTGTGCACTGTTCCTCTAAGTGACTAATGGCGTAATCACTGAATGACTCAGCATTGCATCTTCTGGTCTTGGGTGCAAATCACAATTTAAACTTTTCTTTGTGTAAAACAGAGGTTTGTAGAGTACACACAGACAGTACTCCTGTAAAAGTATTGTTACTGTATAATTATGATGATTCAAGTAGAAGTAGAAGCACACGTAAAAATAAGTACATGAGTAAAAGTTTTAAAAAAGGCTCATGAATAAAAAATACTCTAGTAGTGATACTGAAACCTCATACATTTTTTTGGTCATTTTAATGCATATTTTGTTCATTTTTTTAAAACCAATGTTTTTTCTGAATTTGTTCATTAGATTTATTTTGCTTGTTTGCATGTTTTGTTCATTTTTGTTAACTTTTTGGATTATTTTGATCATGCTTGCTCATAATGTTGCTTTTTTATTGATTTTTTTTTTGTTTTGTTACTTGATCATGTTCATTTTTGTCCATTTACTTGATTAGTTTTTCTCCATTTTGTTCCTTTGTACTTGTTTTTTTAAATTTTCCTCAATTATTTTGCTTGTTCTGCTCATTTTTTTTGTTCATCTTTGTGATTTTTTTTTTTTTTTTGTACATTTTTGCCCTGCTTGCTGCTTAGTTTATTCATTTTGGTAATTTACGTGATTATTTTGCTTTGTTTTTTTTAAAGTAGAAATGATAAACTCTAGGCAATGATATCCAGTCCTGTCTGCTTTTTTAAACTTGAATCAGCTCATCATAATGATTGAAATCTGACCTTTAAGGTCTGCTCTCATGTAGAAAAGCATTTTTTAAATATAGTTGTCGATCACGCTGAATTTGTTCAACGCAGACTCTTTCCGCTGAGGGAGACCTTGAAGTTTCCACTGTTTGTGAGTTAAGGGGAGTTTCTCTGCCTTTTATAGACAGAACAGTGTAAACACTCAAACCAAACACTAAATCAATCACATCCATGCAATAACTCTAGTGCATTTAATTTAATCAAGAGTTCAACTTTGTGCAGGGCTCTGATTAAAGTGAATGCATTAGAGGTGAATGGATGTCTGTAAGAGTTAGAATTATTAAAACATACCTGCTGATTTATGCATTTTAGGTACAATGGGCATCTTTAATCTAAGGCGTAGTCAGTAAGAACGCTCATCTATGAATAGACAGTTTTTCTTTATATGGTTTTATTATATTTTTAAAGTTTGAATGTATCGACTGCATTACAACCTTAGATTACGTTTGAGAGTGAAGTGACCTCTAGTGGTGAGAGCATTAATGCCGCCCAGTAGAGACTTTTGACATTAGACAAACTGTAAAGGTGGAATTGTTGGCAGAACACCAGCGGCCCATCGCTGTCACAGGAGACGGGGATTCATGTTCTGCTCCATTTCCTTTCTCCATTTTAATGCTGTGTGTTTATTACCCTGCACACCAACGAAGCGGCGAGCAAGGCATTGTCCGTATCTGATTATTGTCTTTGTGCACACATGCAGAGATGGATGGACGGACAGATTGGATGGACGGACAGATGGATTTCTTTTGTCTCTCCTCTGTCCACTAACTGCATTAGTTAGTGGACAGAGGAGGTTAAAGGAAGTTTTTCCTCGCCCCGTCGCCCTACGTTTGCTCTCTGCATAGTCTTTAGGTTTCAGCATTGAATTGTGAAGCACCTAGAGATAATCTTGGAGTAGGATTGGTGCTATACAAATAGAATTGGATGGATGGATGATGAGTGGACAGGTGGGTAGGTGGATAGATTGGATGGATGGATGGATGGATGGATGGGTGGGTGGGTGGATGACAGAACCATCCAATGGTTTTGTCTAAGTTCTCATAACTACATGGAGACTGAGCAGATTTCACTTGGGGCCCACATGAGAGACCTTGGACCTGTGGAGAGTGACTCACTTAGATCCAGGTTTTGACCCTTCTATTTTGGCAGAGGTTGCTTGTTGAACGTATAATACAATTTATTGTTCTAGTACCATTAAGAATAATTCTACCAACATATCATGGAGTCTTCATGGATTCCCATCTGTTAGATTCACCAGACCCACTCGTTCTTTTAATGCTGTGAAACTGAAACACAAGGCACCGAATGTAAACCCTGTTGTCTGCAGTTACACAGACGTGACGATACATCACAGATGACTTTACTTCAATATATCACGTAGAGAATCTGTGTTTTGTGTGGATTGTTATCAGTGGTATGATAGTATCTCATCATTACTTACTCCATGACTCCCTCCCTGTCCTGCTGTCCACAGGCCACACAGATTACTCATTCATAAGGACGTGACCCGCCTCTGTGATGGTTTCTCCTTTCTCCTCCTGCAGTTCGACATGCAGAGGATCACCCTCGAGGAGCTGAAACACATCCTGTTCTACGCCTTCCGCGACCACCTGACCATGAAGGACATCGAGAACATCATCATCAACGAGGAAGAGAGCCTGAAGGAAAACTCTGGGAACTGTCAGACAGAGTTTGAAGGAGGTGAGCTGAAGTCCCTGCGCTAACATCACACACAGGCACCCTGACAGCTGTGTGTGTGTGTGTGTGAGAGAGAGAGAGAGAGAGAGTAAAGGACATACAGTACAGTCTATGGGGTGTGTGGTGACAGAGACACTAATCTGCTGTCAGGAAGAATTTCAGCTTTATCATCAAGATGCTCAGTCAACAGTGTCACAGCACACCTGCTGATTTATTGATTTGGGGGGAGTTCATGAGGACGGTCGTCAGCTGGTCACCTGTTCAAAAGTGACACGGATGAAATATGCATGGATTCACTCGGCAAAACTATCTAAGATTTATGGATATCGGAGCGTCGGAGGCCTTCTTCACCCTCCTCTAAAAATAGAAAACACCGCTGCTTCTTTTGAGCCGGTCTTAAACTATTTGCGACATACAGTCGATGGGACAGCACACGGAAGATGTTTTGGAGACAAAGTCAGAGAGGCTAGATTGAGATGGTTTGGACATGTACAGAGGAGGATAGTGAATATATCGGTAGTAGGATGCTGAGGTTGGAACTGCCAGGCAG
>JAQQAE010015777.1:0-11949 GCA_029823295.1 Pseudamia nigra
ACTGTCACTTCTGTTGTAGCACAGCGACATCTGGTGGATGCATGACGCAACTGCGCCTTATAATCCGGTGCGCCTTATGTATGGAAAAAATTTTAAAATGTGACATTTTTGGACAGTGCGCCTTATAATCCGGTTCGCCTTATAGTGCGGAAAATACGGTATGTCTGAATAGAGGCAGATTTACTACCAAGTAGAAAGGCCAGAATGGACAAGACAAGCAAGGGCCTTTCAAGTTTTTGTGGCCACCATAGGGGAGGGTGAGGTATTCAGTTATTACCTCCACCAAGGAGGTTATGTTTTTGTCAGCGTCAGTTTATTTATTTATCTGTTTGTTCAAAACATGACTCACTGTTATCAACAAATTTGGATGAAATTTTCAGCACAGGTCAGAAATGGCACGAGGACCAATCGAATAAATTCTGGGAGTAATCTGGGTCATTGCCTGGATCCAGATAATTTTTAAAGGATTCTTCGCCATTGTGAGATGTGGATAAATTCAACATTTGTCCTTGTAATGCCACAAATAACACCAAGAAAAGTTTGCCCAAAAAACACAGGATAACACCGTAATAGATTAGATCAAACCACAAGGTTTGATTCCGATATGGCCAGTATTCCGGATATGTGATTCAGAATGCTTAGACTTACAGGGGTTGAGGAAAAATAGCTGATGTAAGGTAACAAATAATACTATAGACCTGAAACTGACACCAAATTGTAGTGTAAAGTCTGCTGATTCAGTAATGTGTCCATGGATCTGACGTGTCTTCACCATTAATGGAGCTAGAGCCAGAAGAAAACCACCATTATAGAAATATTATTTTTTACGAATAACCATTGAACAAATGATATGTAGGTGATTCCAAATGCTAATGGTAAATTTTCATTGTCACAGAATCCAAAAATGAGGGTCAATAATGAGGGTCAATAATGTTATTGCACCTTTGGGTGCCTTTGGCACCTTTGGGTGCAATAACATTATGGGGAAAATGAGCATAGGTTCAAATGATAAAGGTACTGTAGGTTTTGCTTTATGGTTGTTCCAGCGCGCTTTGAAGTTGTTACCTGCACTATACAGAATAGACTTATAGGAAGAAATGAGTGCAGCACAGATGACTATACTACCAGTCAAAAGTTTGAGGCCACACCAGATTTTTAAATATATATGTCAACAAATTCAACTGAGCTATTTAAATATTTGCGAACTGTTTGTAGTGCATTGCCAAGAACATACTTTGACGCATTATTGCTTAGGATGCCCAGAATTTGTTCAGCAGTGACTAAAGCAAAAAAAGAGTATCGTGATGAAGCCAAAGTTTAGCTTTTTTTGACAAAAGTTGGTGGCATTGTTGTTAAATTGATATATAAATATTGCTTCTTTTTTTCTTTGTATAAAAAAATGGCTAGTGTGACACTTTATACATTAAAAAATCTAGGGTGGCTACAAACTTTTGATTGGTCAAAGTGTCTATCAATTAACAAAATGACTATGCACAATTAGAAAATTCTTATATGCAACAAAATTCTCTAATATTCAAGATAAATGCCATAGTACTGTCAAATGTATAATTATTTAAATGAAGATTGTACAACATCTATATCAATCATAGATAAACAATGAAAAATATTAAAATCATATATTTAAAAGAGTTGTACTGTTTTATTTCTACAGCACGAGCTCACCGCCAGTAATAATAGGGTTCAGAAGGATTGTCTGCACTGAAATATCATCACTTGTGTGTCCATAGGGCTTTCTCACATTCTGTCCTGTTTTCTCTTATAACCCACATCCACACTGCAGACTTGATGATAAACAATGTTCCAACTGTTGCTTAATTTCCTGTAGAGCTGCACAAGCAAGGGAGCTCAGCTGATGTGTGAACAGCTTAAAGTGTCTCAGCCAAAAATTGCCGGACATGACTTGAACCTCTTGCAGAATGACTGTCAGCAGCTAATCAGTTCATCTTACACTTGACCGGAGTTGAGATACTGATGAAATGCTCGGTTCTGTGGTTTTAAAAGATGAGTGTTCAATGAATATTAACAGTGATTTATGGATTTAAATCAATGGGCTCTGGCTTTTTGCCTTGAGCTGCTCTGAGGCAATACCAAAGTGGTCAAAAAAGATGTCAGATATATGCTTAAATCTTAAATTAATTATATGTAGATGACTGATAATACAGCTGAACAAAAGAACTTTCAAAAGAACGAGCTAATTAACTGTGAGATTGTGGTTTAGCATTTGTAGGATTTGTAATATTCAATTTATTGTAAGCCACAACGTGCCAAGTTCTTGTTGATACGTGTCATGCATATCATGTAACAACAGCACATTCTGAGTTTCCCACATTTTACTTTTCCACTATAAATTTCCTCACATATCATTTCCCCCTGAATACAAATGAATGAACAGATGGATGTAAGATGGAAGCCATGTGTTATGTTTCCTACTCTGTGGACAAGACAAGCATGGGCCTTTCATGACGCTGACAGTCAACACTTTTGAAGTGTGTTGACTGCCAGTGAGACAATGACCATGGACTTTCGGGCTTAGTCTCACAGTAAAAAGGTCGAGTTAGATGTACTACAGCTGTACTAATGTTTGCTAACAGACAGCAGTTTACTCTCTGTACTCTCCAACAGGGAATCAAATCCTCACAGCCCCTAATTCACTCTTCACACAGACTCCCAGTACGAGTCGATGGCTGATGCAGACGTGTTAACAAAACATGATGGGAACGTGTTACATGTGCAGATACTTAAGATTTTTTTTTAATTCTCTGCAGATTCCTCACAAAAAAGGGTTGGATTTGACACAAATAGTTTTAGAAAATAACAGGCCATCTTAATTTAGATCTTTCATTAATTCAGATGGTTTTCTGTTAAGAGAGAGAAATGTTGTCACAGGGCCAACAGGTTTCCATTTTCACCCACTTAACTTTGCAGAAAAAGCTGAGGATTCAGCTGGAGACAACATGAGCAGAAAAGATGAAAGTGAAATTATGTGTGCTGTGCATAAATAAGTAAGATCATGTGCAGAAACTCTGTCTTTTATGGAGCTATTTAACATTCTTGCACACAAATGTGTCTAAGCATTAATGTCTCAGTTGTGACTAACATATTGGAAATGATAAAGTCTGTCTCTGCTCCACTTACATAAATCAAAACGGATGGCTTCACTTAGTCGATCCAACTAAGGACTATTCTATAATCCACATTTTGGCTTTATGATTTACTAGAGAGAGACTGTGAGGATTTGATCTTATTTCATCATCAGTGAATACAGACTACACACACTGTATCAGCACAGTTCAAACGCTGCATTAACGCCTTACTGCCCAAATTTATTTACAACTAGAGGGCACTCAGAGAGCGCATACCTCCGCCAAGGCTGTTGTTCACCCAAATTGTTATTTTTTGACCAGCCAAGGAGATTATGCATTCATGTTGGTTTGTCTGTTTGTTTCTCCATCTATAAACAGGACTGCGCAAAAACTACTGGACAGATTTTGAGTCCGTACAGGAGTTTTTGCATAATTCTGCTAACAGACAACGGACAAGAGGATAAACAAACACACAAACCAACATGATCACATAACCTCCTAGGCAGAGGTAATTATATTAAAAAATTAATTATTTGTGTTTTTGCTGTCAAATTACATGGAGATTGTTCAATTGAACACAGCACATACAACATATAAATTTAGCTATGATGCAAATTAGTGACATTAGGCATAATTGGGCATAATAGCAATTAAATGTTCTAGTCTCAGATATGTAGATTATGTTACTGAAGTCCACCAGCTCACCCAGTTGACACATCCATTTAGTTCTGTCTAAAAACAACGGGCAGAAATTGCATTTAAATTAGAGAATGCTATTTTTATTCTGTTTTTGCACATATTTCAGTGTTGCACACTTGCTCTGCACATACATTTGTACATTCTGCATAGCTACAGTGGTGGCCAAAATGATTACAACACCTGACAGACTGCATCAAAAAAAAGCCTTTATTCAAACCCTCCTTCTTCACCTTCACCACATTCAAAGAACAGCAACATGTGCTTCCAGATACTTTGAGAGGCTTTGAAGTTATACCTGTTGGTGATGCAGCCTCAGTCACAAAACCCTGATGTTGCCAGTCAACGACAACCATGTACATTCAAAAGAATCACACACCTATGTCTGATTTACCCACAATCACACATGATCGCATCTGACAATAACTGCATGAATGATTTTGCTTCTTCTGTGAAGGAACATGATTCTGTGACACTGACAGTGAAATAGGCCTAGCTTGTTTTTTTTAATAAGGAAAATGATATAAATCTCCTGATGGTGACTCGATGTTGACATAATGATGACTTTGTAGATATTCCATTCATTTGATGGGTATATTTTAATGGAAAATTCAACAAAAACTGAAACCTTTTAAATATGCTAAGTGTTCTAATAATTTGGGATACCACTATATATTTTTACATAGTGCTGTTACTTATTTTATCTAGTTTATACAGTTTATACAGTTGCTTGTACTTGTACAGGAGAACATGTTTTCCTTGTGATGCACGTGACAATAAACACTTTAAATGTTGAATCTTACAATGATTCTAGAAATGGTAGCTAAATTTATCAAACCATTTGAAATACATGCACAGGAAATTGAAACCGTCTGATATCACTGCCCCCAAACACAATATTTTTCATATTCATCCATTTCTGACAAATGTTGTGAAAACGCAACAAACTGATCCCACAATTTTTGACACCTGTGGTCTATTCCAATATGATCCTTGGTATGTGTGGAATATGCATCAACTGGGATACAGATGGTGCCTCGGCTGCATTCAGACCGGAAGCAGTTTGAGGCGAATTTGTGATAACTGTCTACAAGGCGTTAACATCCACCTTTGAACATTCAAACTCATTTACGCCTGGCATTGAAATAAATGTGCCACTTGAAATCAGATCTGACCTCCCCATTCAATGTGCAAAAAAAGCTCATCTGTAGCCAAAAACATGCTGGACTATCAACGTAAACAGGCTAGTTTTTGAGTGTTTCGTTGCCAGTTTAATTAAGTGTACCGTTCAATGTCTGACTTATCATTCATCTCCATATTCAGGTCAGTTCATTCAAATTTCTGCACGAGTTACATTTGGCTCACATTTACTACAGCTGCAGTCTTTGTCTCTTTTTTTCCACAGAAAGACAAATTCTGGTCACTGCATTGCCAAGAAAATCACCAGCAGTAAACCCCTCATATTCACTTCAGTTGATCTCCTGAAAGCATTTTTCATTTGCGCAGGGCTCACAAGATATTTGAGCTTTATAAGAACTGTGTCAAAGCCAGCATGGTCAGCCAGTGACACTTTCATACCTATAATGTAACAATTTCAATAACAGATTGATGACAGTGGGAAAGTAAATTGTAATAAAGAGATAATAATTAAGTAATGTTGTTCAGTAACATGGTATACTTGGGATAAACTGCAGTATGAACATACAGAAATTACCAGTTTTGACAATCACTCTATTCCATGTGATGTTATTACACTTAATAATAATAGCCTATAATATTATGAAAACAACAACCTATATTAACTCATCCAAAGTACAGTATAGAAGAAAGTCATTATCTGATGCATTTCTTCTTCTTCTGCACAAATTTTGTAATGTTTCATCCCAGGGCTCTGAGAAAACCCTCCCAAATTATAAATCAATACGTGTCTAAATGTCTCAATTCTGGGACTATTGTGCTATTATACGATTTTGTGATTCAGGCAAAACTGCACAATTTGGCCAAAACAAACCTTGAAAAAAATTTCCCATTCATTTCCAGTAGGGAACACTCAAAAATTCTTCAAAACACACCCCAATTTGGACACACAACTTCATTATACTACATCGTAAGAACATAGTAACAAAGTTTAAATGGGTCACAAAACGTCAATTTTTTGGTCTGAGTCAGTATTTTGATATTTGGTATGATTTTTACAAAATCACATTTTAAGTTTTAGGAGATTTTCAGGTGAATGTTTTTTAGTTTACAACGGGAATCACCTTGCCGTATTTTCACTCTTGCCATATTTTCGTGGAAAGCTGCACTTTCTCATGGAGCCACACTGCAGGGCTATGCTGGTGATTCGTCAGGCATGTGGTAACACACGCCACGATCCTCCAACCACTGCAAGTTACCTCCAGTGAAAATGGCAAGCAGAGAAATGTGGAGCACTGCGAACTGTTGCGATAGCATCGTGGTGGCGACACAGTCCGTAAGGGGGCAATACAGATTTGGTGGCGCTATCACAGTCATGTCGCATATTGTCGCGTTTTGGGCTTTTACAGTATTCTGCTGAAAAGTTGTGGAAAATTCAAACAGGTCTGAACTTTTCATGACCAGCAGCAGAGCCTGTGGTTCTTCACGGCTATTCACTGTGTTTGGGGCAGTATTATCACGTTTGTCTGCACTTCCCCTGAGGAGCGTGTTCTGCAGAGAACCGCGCCTAGCGAGAAAGGGGTAATAGAGTGGGAGTGTAACTGACAGAGTGGAGAAAGGCTCTGAAATTATCCAGAAATTTTCTACTAAAACTGCTTTTAGACAGAAATCGTTTACAACAGGCTCACAATTTTTACCAGAGGTGTAGCCACACTTGATCCCTTTCAAAAAATGTGCGAACCAAACCCCAGTGACTTACAGAATTTAAACGCTGAGCCTCACTGACAGTATATCCATCCAACTGCTGCAATAACTCCAATATTAGATGAGAGCAAAGGTGTCTGTTCAACTCCAGTAACTCAGTTGATTAACTCGCTGTGTCTCACACAATTTACACTGGAGCATCATAAAAATTTTATCAGGGGTTCAGAAAAACCTCCTATCAGTCCTGGTGAAAAGATTTTGATGATCTGAGCAACAGTCTGCGACACAGATGACTGTTTGAGGAGTAGCCTCAAGCTGAAACATTCTCAGTAAGCCTGTCTGCCAAGAGTGGCTGAAGTCACCACAGGAAATTTTAACATAATGATGATTCTCAGATGTTTTGGGATTTAGGAGGGACTATAAGTCAGGACTGAACTGCAGCAATAGCAGGTACACTCAAAACTTCCATGAAATTTTCTCATTAAGTGAATGTTCTTTGTCATTTCTTTACCATACTATTACCGAAATACTACACTATAATTTTGCATTGTTGGCATCTATACACGTGTTTTCATCCTGTTTTTGTGGCCTTCTTAACCTGTTACGTGTTTAGTCCAACATTACTCAGATACATGTAGTTCTGAACAAAGTAAACCAAAACAGTACTCAAGTAAGAGTATTGTTACATTATAATTATAATGACTCAAGTAAACGTAGAAGCACTCAGAAAAATAATTACTCAAGTAGTGAATAAATTCACAATGTGGAATTTATTACAGCCTAATACATTGCGTTCCAAGAGGTAGTTTACTCATTTTTGTTTATTTCCTTGATTATTTTGTTCATCTTGTTGCTTATTTTGTTGAGTTTTTTTCCAGTGTAAATGCTTATCTTGTTCATTTTTAAACTTACTTGATTATTTTGTTGTCTTGTTGCTCACTTTTTTTGCTATTCACTTTAACTTATTTTTTAATATGTATATTTTATATATCATATGACATTTTATTTTTGTTCAATTTTTGTTAACTTGATAATGATTTGCAAACTTTGCTGCTTATTTTGTGTATTTTGGCTCAATTTCTTGATTATATTTTTCATTTGTCTTTACTTATTTTCTTCTTCCTCTTTTCTGTTGATTTTGTTGTTTATTTTGTACATTTTTGCTCATTTTGTTGCTTATTTATTATTTTTTTCAAAGTGATCAGCAAAGACAAATGGAAACAAGTTTGATATTCAATTATAACTTGCACACAGCTGATGCTATGATGTCAAATAAAAGCCACTCCTGCTCCTTTTCCTTGAAAATGGATATCTGGTATCACAATCAGACATGAACATGAGGTCAGCCAAGCACGAGATGTTTTTATCCTTTCACATTAGCATCTATCACATTTCCATGTTAGAACAACAAGTTGTCACCAAAACAGACTGCTACTCTGAACACTCTCAAAACCCTTTAACTGCATAAACAGCTGTCAAATCACAGCAAGTTACGAGAAGGGAGTTTTTATTAAACAGCGCTAATTACACACTGTTAGACTTGCACAGTGAAATCAGAAATACTGGGTCAAAGGCATAAGGAAGAAAGATTTTGTCATGACGAGTTGCAGAAACTTGCTTTGAAATTCAGCCCTTTTTTGCTGAAATACAACATTACTGTCAGGTTAAAATAGAATCCAAACAAATGTTACAAGAGATCCTATTCAGACTACAATTAAATACCCTTTATGCCTAATTATGGACAAATTGGGTGCAGTGGGTATACTGTTACATTTCCATCCATGCTTTGACACCACATTTCCATTTATATATCACCCTCTAGAGAGACTAGAAAACCTCTTGTCAGGCTACACACACTCGGGTGCCGAGGGCTTTAAAAAGCTACTTAAATCCTCAGTAGCCACAATGTCAAAGGGACAAAATATAAAGAGAAGCCCACTTTTTTACAGCCGCAATGGGGCTCTGAAAAGGTGAATACAGCCATGTTATTAAAAGGGTCCTTATAAAGCAGCCTTGGCCACATCTAATTAGAATGTAAATGTAGTGTGGGCTTGGGATGGATCACAGAGGATAGACATTGGCATTTAGATTATGCTGAAACTAGATTACTGATGACACTGTGTGTTGGTGAGATAGCCTTTTTGAGAGTGGCTTGGCAACTGACTAATTGTGTTTCACCACTGGCGATGTAGGCCATTCAGTTGTATCACTGGTAATTAACAAGAGAGGAGGGAAAGGTATATAGCAGCATGTGCACAATCCAAACAATCCTCGATAACGCCAGGGGAGGCATACACACAAACTGCACACACTCACACAGCCTTGCACCTCTTGTACCTTGTACTAGATTGAAAGAATGAACTGCTTCTCTGCACTAAGCCTAGACTTCAAGCTGCTCAGTAGAAATCCTCTCACCTCCCTGCAATTCCTCACTGGGGGCATATGCCATAACCGCAGCAGCTAAGACCAAACAGAAAAACCAAAGACAGAATGGAGACAGCGGAAAGAGGAAGGGGAGGGGGCACAGAGTGCAAGGAGAACAGAGAGGGAGAGAGCAGAATGGAATAAATTGAAGCTGATCTGGTGCTCTGCATTCTGAGGAGGCTGCATTTGCATATCTGTGCAGCGGTGCAGAGGGAGAAATGTGTCGGTGCTGACAGCAAACTGAATATCTTAAACCTCCGCTGACACCCCTGCAGGCACTCTCTCCTCAAATATTCTCATACACAGTGGAAGAAACACACTTGCACACACAAGGACACACACACGATGTAAGGTCAGGAGATGGGAAGCTTGGTGTGTTGCTTTGTTCCTGTGACGTACAGTAGTGCTTGTTGTTAACAGTCAGCTCGAGTACAAGACTCATCGGAGTCATCTCTGGGGAAAAGACCCAGTGAGGCAGGCCATTCTCCACTGCCACTATATATTTATAACCAGTATATAACCAGTACTGTGGGACACATCAAGAAAACCAACAGCATATGGCAAAATGCACATTTGCACTTCAAATACTGGTCAGTAAGCAATTTGTAACGAAAGCTCTTTTCTGTTGGTGAGATAAAAAACTACTTGACATTTTGGCAAATATGCTTATTTGCATTCTTGCAGAGAACTGGATCAGAAGATCGATACCACTCTCATGTCTGTGCGTATGAGCTGAATATGAAGCTAAATCCAACACATGATAGCTCAGCAGAAAGAACAGAACACAAAGAATGGTGGAGGTTTACTCTTTCCCTGAGATAAATAGAAAAAAAATCTTTATACGTGATGGTTCAAGATATAAGATTCATGCAAAAGCAAGTCCTTCCTTGAGCTAACAATTGATTTCTACGTACACAGAGCAGTCAGGTTGTTTTGTTGTGTCTTTTCTATTTTATCTGGTGTGCCTCTGCATATCTTCTACAGCAGCAACAGACTGCAAAACTACGTAGTAGGTGTAATACAATGAATAGTTACCTCTGCTGAGGTGGTTATGTTTTTGTCAGTATTACTTCATTTATTCACTTATTTGTTCACAACATAATTCCAAAAGTTATAAGCAGACTTGGATGAAATTTTCAGGATTGATTAGATTTTGGGAGTGATCTGCCTCATCATCTGAATCCAGAGGAATTTTAAAGGATTCTTCTCCATTATGAGATAGGACTAAATTCAACATTTATCCTTGTAACGCCACAGATAACACCCAGAAAATGTTACCAAAAAATACCGGATAACAGCATAATAGATTCTATCAGACAACAAAGATTGATCCAGATATGGACAATATTCTGAATATAGCCACCCAGAATGCTTATACTTACAGGACTTGAGGAAAAATAGACATGAAACTGACACCAAATTGCAGTGGGAAGTCCACTGATTCAGTAATGTCCACAGATTTGACGCATCTTCAACATTTACGGAGCTATACGCAGAAGAAAACCACCGTGATGGAAATATTTTCTGTGAAAAACTACTGAACTAAAAATAATATATATGTGATTCCAAATGCTAATGGTAGGTTTTCAAGGTCAAATAATCCAATAATGAGGGTCAAATACATTTCAAAATATTACCTTTGGGGGCAATAACATTATGGAGGAAATGAGCATAGGTTTAGATGATAATTGTAGGTTTTCACTATAAAGAGAAACTGAGCTGCCTTGGCGGAGCTCTGAGCGCTTCATAGTGTAATATGCATTTTAAAATTTTGCATTACAACAAATTTATGGAAATGACCAAATTGAAAAAGTTCATATTTTTACACTTTTTCAAGTAAACTCTGGCAAGGTGAAACTTTTATTATACATGATCAGCCAGTTTAAATGGACAATAATAATCTACTTCTACTCTGTTTATTACAACCACGTGCAATTTGAAATGGAATAATGGAGTTAGCAAACAACAAATGAATGGCTCCCTAGTTAATATAGACATTAACACACTTCATGTAAGCCATCAAGCATGTCCAAATCCTACACATTGGATCTTTAAATGACAGAACAGACTGGCTGCCACTAACTCCCAAAACAATATAATTTGATGGTCTTTCACAGTAACAGATATTAGTGGATAATTATGTGCGGGGATGTGTGAACCAATGAGGTAGACTGCAATGTTCACTGAATTAAATCTAGAAACCAGCAGCGACAAAACAGATGAAACAAGATCTAGATTAAGTCTTTGACAAACCAGATAATATTCTGAAATAATGCCATATGATTCAGATGAATGGTTCTGTTCAGGGGTAAAAAGCGAAAAGAAACATCGGGTTTTAGTGAAATACCGCTTACATCCATCAACTCCTCAATCAATGTTACATGTACTCTAGTATGTTATTGTATGAAATTCTATATCTAATGATAAGGATGAACCAAGTCTTAATATTTATAACCCTTCTGAGGAAAGTTACAAGAAGTAACTGAAACATGACAGAGCCTTATTCTTTTCACTGTCTGATCTAATTTTTAACAGTGTGAAAAACCTTGCACCAGAAATATTCTGTCAGCTGGTAAATAAAATAGTGGATCCAGAACTAGAGGAGAAACGGTTTGGCAGCAAAACGTAGAACAACCTTTGGCTGGTTATCTTTTTCAGTGAAAGGTGTAAAACTATGGAATTCATTACCATCTGAACTCAAGAAACTGACTCAACTCAAAAATTTTAATTTGCATACAAAGAAATGTGTGAAACTGGAGCAAGTCTCTGAACACTAACTGTCAGAGGTGGGTATTATATTTAGTCAGTTACATGTACCGTATTTTCCGCACTATAAGGCGCACCTAAACGCCGTCTATTTTGTCCAAATATGACACTGCGCCTT
>JAQQAE010015778.1:0-11949 GCA_029823295.1 Pseudamia nigra
TTGCCCCTGTCCCAGCTCTTCTGGAACATGTTGCAGGCATCAAATTCAAAATGATTGAATATTTGAAAAAAAAAAAAAAAAAAACGGGAATGTTTATCAGTTCCAACATTAAATATCATGTCTTTATAGTGTATTCAGTTGAATAGAGGTTGACAAGGATTTGCAAATTATTGTATTCTGTTTTTATTTATACAATGTCCCAACTTCACCGGAATTGGGTTTTGCATCAATGGACTCACACACGCATCTTTTTTTATGTAACTGGGCTTAACACAGTTTTTTTATTTTGCACCAACAGTAGTCAATTGTTTAAACCAACAGACACTGAAACAGCTTGTTTGGAACGTGGTTGAGAATGTGGAGGGATCTTTGTGGAACTTTAAGTGGAAACTTAAAATACATATTGTAGAGCTATGTAAGACTGATATTAACAACAGATCATCTTAAATAGTTTCACAATGCTACTTCCCACTATCGTCAGCTTTCCAGGTTTTCTGAGCAATGTTGTAAACACATTTTGGAAATGTGGTTTTCATTTTGACAAACATCAGCTCAACATGTCATTAAGAGATGCACAAATAATCTAAATCTGGATCTGTTACAGTAGTTACAGCAAGTGTTTTGTCAAATTTGGATCCATTTGTAAACTAAGCACCAACTGAAGTGTAAATGAAGTTACTTCCTTTTGAAAATCCTCTTTCTAGTGTAGCTCCAGCGGTGTGGAGCTAATGCCTGAAAACGTGCTGGTCATGTGAATCTGTCTCCCCTGAGTCATATGATGTGTTTCCATTCATGCATGTGTCCATGTGTGTGTGAGCAGGCTGGTTGACTGTCTCCAAGACCTGGGCCTGGGCGATTGGCAGCTGGCGGGCCAGGTTTGCCAGGCGTTATGGAATATGACAGGCGGTGGCTCAGAGACGCTGCTGGACGCGCAGGACAGACGGTCGTTGCTGGAGGTCCTCAACGCGTACTTAGGTCCGTGCACCATGTTACTAATCTTTACATAAGAAGGGAGGGGATACGATGCAGAGAACGCACTCCTTTTACACAGAAGTGGGCCTCGGGGAAGGTGGGGGGGGGGCAAGCATACATAATCACAAACACAGTATGTCCTTGGTCAAAAAAATAACATCTCACATCATCTACTTGTTTTAATCCCTTTCCAGACGAAGACAAGGCTCTGAAATGGATTGAAAATGAAGACATAAGGGACTACCACAGGGCATGCTGGGAACTAGAGTTCTACCCTGTAGCTCACAAACTGATTAAGACTCTTCAGCCTCCAGACTTGACAACCTGACATTTCCTGTTGCTCCAAACCTCACTCTGCATTCTTTAACTGTCCTCTGGTCCATCAATGCATTAAATAAATAGTTTTCATTTAGGTTCATCATGAGCACTATTCTGCAATTCAGATTAAATGTCAATCTGCAGGTGCTCTTCAAGTCTGTGAGCATTTCCTGACACAACAGAAATGTAATACGTGATAAATGTAATTTTGCTGAATAGTAGAAGCAGGTGCATCAAATATGTCTGTGCAGCATGTTATTTCCATTTGAATTTAAGTTTTATGGGTTTATTTTCTGAGCCTGCAGTCATTCCACATGATCTGGGCCATATTTTAAATTTTTTTGTGAATGGTGTTACAAGTTAATTTTCATGCACTTTAACCTTATATAACATCAAGCTTACTGAAGTCTTGATTTTCAGGTATCTTAACACATACAGGGGGATTTAAACAAGCTCTTTGCACATTTGTCTGTCATATGGGTATACTGTTGTAAAGTTTCTTTTATGACAATGAAGGCTTCAGAACTAGGAACTTTTACTGTTGTTGTCTGTTGTGTGGCAGTGGAACTTGTACATAATAAAGTACAAGGAGAAACACGTTCTCACTTCTCAGAGCCTTTATTTTTTACACAGATATGGGGCCAGGCAGTGCTTACAAGTTGCACCAAGTAGCCTAAAGTACAGCATTTCAAAATCACATCGTTATTACATTGAAACAAGTCAGAAACGGCACTTAATGTAAAAACCCTGTGTCACTTCCCCAAGTTTTCACATAATAGTGACCTTAAAACAACCACAACACAAGCCAATGGTTCAAAAACTCCTAAACGAGTCATTAGCCAGACATAAAGCATACATTGTTCTCTACATAGATTTTGTCAGGTTGATATGAGACAGTTGGCTGATATCGAAGTTGCTTAGTAAATGTTTCTTCCGTATGTTGTGTGGGAAAAGCCACTGAGATGTGAAGGCAGTTTGGTCAGTGGGGAGAACACTGAGTTTTCTGCTGGTGATCGTGTATTGATAGGCTTCTGGCCTCAATGGGAAACACCCTGAAGTTCAGACAGACGACCAATCTCGAACTCTGCTCATCAGGGAAACGATTCCCGGTGAGGTATGACACGGAGGCAAACAGGAAAGCGAGGTAAGGTTTCCTCAGAGAAATCCCCCTTATCTCAATTCTAATGATGGCCAGGTGCAAAGTGTCGTCTGTGAAAGAGAAACTTTGACCTGAACAGCACCACAGGAACAGGGACCATCACCTGGTTCCCACTGAGTCATAGTTCTCAAGCTTGTACAGTAAATGAAATTCACATACATGTTCGTGGACCATATGACAAACTGAACATTCCACTGAGTTCAGCTTACTGTGGATGATGTCAGCGCCACGTTTGTTATCAAACAGCTGAGTACTTTGGACATAAGGTGATTTCATGACTAATCGTTTGCATAATGGCATGTGAGTATGTTTCCTAATTCACACGGCTTCGTTCCTGTATTTGTGCAACTGGACAGTGGAAATGAGCTCTGCTGATGGACACTGATTGTGCTGTTTTGACCTCCTGAACTGTGTAGGCCTTTCCACACTGGATACAGTCTTTGATGAAGCAAGGGACACAACTACGAATGATACACAACAATTCAATATCATGTTTTATTTTTTCATCTTTTTCATAATTTTCATATAAAAAGTGTCAGTAACTGACATCAGAAAAACCTCCACTTCCTCTCAAACCACTTCCAAAGGTACCATTCCTTAATAATCACCCTCCTCCTCCTCACTGACATCTGTAATCACTTATTCATCTGTCCAATTCTCTCAACCCACCCTAAGAATGCAGTACTTTACTGGTTTTAGTAAACAAAAAACAAAATAACAGAGGGACCACTCCTCTGGTTAAAATAAAAAAGCTGCTTTTGCACTGGTTAGACTTCCCCAGCAGGGAAATAAGCACAGCTACAACCTTTTGCGTTCAACAGCTATCGACCGCATGCGGCCCTGTTTGGGTCAGCTCGGTCCCCTAGCAATGGGAACATGGCTGCCCAGAAAAAGAGTCTCTGCTCACCAAAGAGCACTTCTTATATGTTTTATAGAGAAAACAGAAGAGGTATTCATTTACTGGTAAATTCACAATCTGAAGCTTTGAAAGTGTCAGGGTGACCAGGCAGCTGGGATAAGCGGAAGACAGACAGGTGTGGTTTTGGGAAACCGGAAGCAAATCCCTCCTGTAGAACCTGGTTTTTAACTTTCTTTTTGATTAGATTTTTTTTCTTTTTCCCATTACCAGATAAAAAACAAAGACATCATCATCATTATTATCAACAAATGATAAACAGTTTTCTCACAATAACAGAGCTACAGCAGAAGCAAGAAGTATTTCCTTCAAAGTGCCTCGCTTTTTTTGACACGTGAAATTGAAAGACGTACTTTTTAAAAAAAAAATCTCCATCAGTTCTGTGAAACACACACACAAACACACACTCATCCACGCCTCAGTCATCATGAACATGGACTCATCTACACATGTACAGTCAAACTCAAAAAGGGCTCAGACAGTGTTCTTTGAGTTTCTCATCACACACTTCTTGTCCTTAGATTAGCTTACATTGACATTTGAGATTTGGAATGGGGGAGTTAGAGAAGTACAGGGTCATGGGGGGGGGTAATGCAGTGGACTTTGAATGGATAGGGGTATAAAGGGTTAGAATGGGTTTGGGTTGTTTAGAGGTCAATATGACCCTGATGAATACAACATGGGAGCAGCAGCATCAGCACGTATGCACACTGTGCTGGATAGTTCAGGCACACAAAAAACCACCATCCAGAGTAATGCTTCCATCTCCAGTTACCACTAACAGCAACCACGTCAACAACAAGAACAACAACAACATCCACTTCTCTTAATACAAAATGAAATAAAAAGAAACTAAACAAATATAACAGTGACAACAGAATCAAAGTGCAGACTGGTCGTGGCTGCACAGCTTTCTGGGTATTTTCTGTTGGCCTTGAAGGAGGCAGAAGAGATTGGCAACCAATGTGTTGCATGCTGGAATACTGAAAAGTCATTCTGGATGCATTTGTCTGTCAGTGCTCAAGCCTGGCACATTCTCCACAGCAGAGGAGTTTGCTCCAGGCTGCCCTCTCTCAGTCAGTTTTGGCACTGCAGGCAACACAAGCTGAGTCTGTGCATCCACGCGTTGTTTGAGATGAGTTCAGTTCTTTCATTTTGTTCTGATCCTCTTTTCAATATCCATGCAACACTGGGACAAGCATCATCACACCACAGCGGATTCTCACATCTGTTGCATTTTGCCGAATTCCCCCCGTTTAAATTTTTTTTTCTTCTTGAAGTGTCCCATAACGAACAACAACAACAGTAAAAAGACAACGATAAAAACGCCAAAAAGCACTTCATGTCATGTAGCGGGTGATCGCTCTCAGAGCGTATAACAGTTCTGCTTGCATTCTCGCTTCCATAAGAAGCAGATTAACATGGACCTGTGGGAGGCAAAAAGAGAAAAGAATTAGTTATTTATACACTCTGATTGAGAGTTAAACAGCTGCTTCAATTCACACAAGGACAGAAGATTAGGATCTCACCTTCTCGGAGTGCTGAAACTGCCTCCAGAAACTTTCATACATTCGTTTGGTGGTCTTCTCCGGACTACACACCATGGTCTTTATATATATCTTAAAGCTACGGTCCAGAAGCTGGTTTATCTCACCATAGTCGTAGTCATCATATCTGATGGACAGAGAAAAAAAAAAAAAAACAGTATGAGGAACAAAGTGGCAAGAGCACACCAGAAAATTAACATGTCACTGCAGAACAAGGCAGCTGACCTGATGCCGAACATGCAGTGGATGTAGTTCCAGATGGCCCTGCGTAACATACTGGTGTCCACATCCTTGTGTGTCGCCATGGTGTTGTAGGTCAGGTTGTAGGCCATCTGAAACTTCTCATCCAGCATCTGACCGACATCAGGGTAGAGACGGTTGACCAGAGAGAACCCGTGGTCCTCCCAACTGTAGTCCTGGAGAAAAAGACAAGTTTTTTTTGTATTTGTAACCAGTATTTCCCAGAAATATAACATGATTCCCTGGAGAAGAATGAATGTTGTTTCTACCTGGACTCTGAAGGTGGGCACATGCTCCCCCCGCCTGGAAAAGTCCTTGTAGCCATAACTGGGGTCCTCAAAGTGGCGGGAGATGTCTCGAGAAGGGACACACTCCTCGTCCTCAGCTGTGACCACCAGCATGCTCTCTGTCTTCTCCCTCTCAAAGCGGGTAGTCATCTCCTCCTGGCTGGCCTCCTCATCATCGCGGCACTCCTGCAGCTGCTTCATGCGCTCCATCAGCACCTCCACCTCACCACACACCTCCTACCGAAACAAAGACAGAAAAAGAAAGATGTCCAGATGATGTGGATCTTTTAACCTGCAGCCCTGGGTTTACTTTCACATTAATCACTGTCCCACTGTACACACACCGCCCCGTATCACTTACCTGGTTGCAGAGCAGATCGTCATGGTGATTGGCATGACTGTTGCCGTTTGCGATGTCACAGACGCAGTAATGGCTGAGGGAGGGGGGTCTGAAAGTGTGTCCGCCATCACAGTGGATCTCAGGCGTGATGCCGCAGCCGAAGGTGAACGAGGCGAGGGAGTGGTAGTGTGTGAGGAGGACCACTGCATGGATCAGCTCCGCCAGGGACCAACTATGTTCCTCAGCCTTCAGAAGGTGCTGGACAAAACAAAACAAAAAAAAAGCTGTTAGAAATGAAGACTAGACATCCTATTTGCATCCATTTCCTCCCTTCAGTTTTCCTTCCCTGTACTTCAGCACCTTTAACTTACTTCCAAGCTGCACAGCTGCAGCTATACACTGGTCACCACCCATGATCTCAGCGCCTTACATAAGACCGTTCATGTGTACATCCTCGCTGTATGCCAGACAGCGTCACTCTACCGCAACCTCTTACCTCAATGTGTTCCTTGGTGAGAAGCCAGGGTCTGTGGGCCAGGATTTTGTTGAGCTCGCCGAGTTGCTGGAGCTTCTGCGGGGCTTCATCCAGGCCGTTAAGCCACTTAGGATCACCACCAACCTGGAGGAAGTCATTCACGTGCAGGTTGACCAGGTAGGAACACTGGTGTCTAGCTGCCGCCTGCAGAATCAGAAAAGTTAACAATCAGAAATACATCTGTTTAACTCACTGAAAATCACAGAGGATGGATCCAACTGTACCATGATGCCGATGTAGTGTCGGTAGTGCAAAGACAGGGGTCCATCCATCTGCAGCAGGTAGTGCTGTGTCCGGAGAAAGCTCTCCAGGTATTGTGGGTGGAAGCCCATCACGAGGGAAATGTTATCAAGGCGACCGAGGGCTGCAAATGCATCCTCGAATATGGACTGTGTTCTGGCGTCCACTTTACTGACTTGAAGAATCTAAAAAAAAAAGAAGCAATAAATCAGCCATTTTCCCCAAACAGGAGGTTTAAAGCTTAAAGTCTTAAAACGTGAGATTACAGGCCGTCTCCTACCTCTTTTTCAGGGATAAATCTGCTTGGTCCGTTACCCAGGGGTCTTGGGATCCTTACGCCCAAGTCCTGCAAGACACAAAAACAGAAAACGTGCACTTTAAACAACGCAGGAAAACAGAGACACCAGGGGCACAACACATGACTTCTCATTTCTACTGTGAGGCAGCCCTGCAGCTTCACCACTGAGCAATCAGTCATTTTGATTGTTTCGCAGATTCTTTCATATTTGACCAAAATGTGCATACAAAAGCAGATTATGCTATTTTGCATTGATTAATGCATTGACCCTGACACAGGCATGTATTGCAGGGGAAAGATTCGGCCCTTCAATATTTGTAAAATGTCAATTCGTCTCCCATATAAAACACTTTAGTTGATATGTAGCTCTTTTGTCTTTAAAAAAAAAAAATCCTGCTTTATATAAGTAAAGCAGTTCCGTTCACTGCTGATCTTAATTTATACTGATTTTTACTTCATTTGGTTGCTTATTTTCTTTATTTGTTTTTTTTTTTTTTGCTCATTTGGTATACTTCTCATTGTCACTCATTTTGTTTATTTGTTGATTTAAAAAAAAATTCTGTTCATTTTCATTCACTTCCTTGAGTATTTTGTTCAATTTTATTCATTTTCATCAGTTTTGTTAGTTTTTCCTCAATTTCCTGGTTATATGGCTCACTTTTTTTTTGCATTGTCTTGGTTACTTTGTTCATTGTTGCGCATTGTCTTGACTATATTCCTAATTTTTGTTGGTTTTCTTGAGTATTGTTTATTTTGACTAATACTTTTAATTATTGTTAATTTCTTGTTTAATTTTCTTAACTATTTTGTCCATTTTTATTAATTTCTTTCATCATTTTGTTCAATTGCCTCATTTTCTTTATTATTTTGTTGGTTTTTGCTGGTTCTATTGATTATTTTGTTCATTTCTAGCCATGTCCTTCATTATTTTGTTGATTTGTACTTTTTCTTGATTCAGTGCTCCTACAAAAATCATCGCCCTTATATATAGTGTCAGGTTGTTAATCAAACGTACAAATAGGTCGTTTGACCTGATACTAAATTAAGCCCAAAATGAAGCGTCACATTGTTAGTAGGAGCTCCGGTAACTTTCCGCTTCTTGTCCAGTGACCACTGACACAAAAGATTTAATGAATGAGCTGCAAAATTAACATGATCCACAAATGACACTTATTTCACAGCATACATACATTAGGTGGATCGTGGAAAAAGCGGACGTGCACAGGTGATAAAAGCGGCTGCTGTGCGTTTTAGCCACTGGTCACAAACTTGTGACTCGTAAACAAGCCTGGACAAAAGACTGCAGTGCAGTTTGTTTGCTCAGAGGAAAAAGGTCGCTTGGAAACATTAAAACCTGACACAATCTCCTGAATCCCGAAAGCAGCCTTAAACCACAGACACTGCGCATTTGAACCGGACTATTTCAACACTGCGGGATTTTGTTTCTCTCACCTTTTTGCTGAGCCGTTCACAATGGGAACATATCTTGAATAGGCTTGTCACTGCAAACGAATTATTTTCCACGTTTTCAGCCGGTATGACAGCGTGCCTCATCTCGTGTTCTCGCTGCACTTTAATTATTTGTGCGTTATAAAAATCCCTATTTTGAATGGCTGTTTCCTCTTCTCTTTGTTCCTTGAGGCACTGGGTAAAGTGCTCAGTAGTCAGCTGTTGCAGCCCCACAGCAGAATACCGTCCTCTCTCGCGCATACATTCGGTAAATAAGACGAGGCTCGCGTGATTGACGTGCTCGCTGGCCAATCGCGTCACGAAAACAGCCTGCAGGTAGCCAATGGGAGCTGAGGGGGAGGAGCGACCTGTGAGGAGAGAGGGGGTCCTAAACGTGAGCAGGGAGAACAATCCCCCCCCCTAAGAAAACATCATCACTTCTCTCTGCTTCTTTTGTTTGTTCGCTGCTGCCATTGATCGTGATTGAATTTACTGTCATGCATGACGCTCGATTTGCTAAATTATCACAGCAATCAATTCAATGGCTTCGCAGCTTGACTGGCCTTTCCAGTCACTTTAATCAGCACTTGAATCAATCATTGTGAGGAGTCTGTACTTCAGACAACCTTGCAAAATAATTGTAGTTTTTTTCCACTGACAGCTGTATCTGGAAAACTGCATGTATGTGTGTCATCACTGCTTTGATCTATGTAATGTGCATTCACAATAAAAACAACAGTTCAAAAACAGCCCCAGCATGCAGCAGCAAGTATTTGCTTCTTGCTGCACAGAGTGACAAAACAGAGCTCCTCAGAAGAAAGTGCAGAACAGGTCTATAGATCAGCATCAGCGAGCAATGAAATGGATAACTGCAGCACTTGCAGCAACAACAGCCATTCAGTTAGTGGTTTTGCACCGCAGCCTATCAGACCACAGATAATGCCATTCTTCCACCAATCAGCCTGGACTGTAGGACTCCTTTAAAAGCCAGGAGGAAGCAGAGATAAGAAAAGGGCAGCTCTTATGGCTTTGTTTGTCTCTTCTTGACAATAACACATTCAATAGAACAGTGCATAACTGGTTTATCATACTAGGCTGATTCCAAAGTCAATACGTAATTACTCAAAATTACATCAGAGGAAATTTACTGAAAACAACACACTGTGCTGCAATTTATGTTTAACTGCAGGATATCCACTTTTATCACTTTTATTGAAGTTTACGAAATTATCTTTACCATTAATAGTTCTTTTAAAGCAACAAATACAGTTATTTTGCAGCAGTGCATGTGAATCCAGTGTTATTTCCTCTGGGGATTGCCAGCAACCATGTAATAAAAGCATCCTTGTACTGGCCAGTGAACCGCCAAATACACATGCACATCTGTATGTTATGTTTGTGTGTGAGAGCCTTATGGCGCTTTTATACAGACCTTACTTAATAACATAGTGTTGGAAGGATGTGAACAATGACTGTAGTTAACTTTTTCAGTGCAGTTGGATGACAAGTCAACAACAATCACTGATTTGGGTAAAACTGGTCAAACAAGTTTAGTTTGGTGATGATCTGCCCCTGTGCATGTCAACACTAGATTGGCGACTAACTAATTCTCCAGCACCCAGAGTTAGATAGATAGCATAGTATTCAGCATGTTCATTGTGTCAATCGAGTCAGCCCCACCTCCCTGGTCCATCTCCTGATGCCACGGGGTGGGGTGTGGGGCAGCAGTAAACATGTTCCCATGGCTGGAGTCAGCACTCCCAGAGCTGCTGGGAGCCCCATGGCTCAGCAAAGCTGCAGAAGAGGCTGGTCAGCATTAGGGCTTACGACACACCAAACCTTTTGACATAAAAGCGCTTAGGCTTGGGGTCCAGCCTAAGGGACAGAGCCAAACACTATTGTCAGAGGGCATACACTGACTGCTCTGTGGGGCTTAATGTACTCACATCTGTATGAGCGTCTGTGATTCAGACCTGAACACTCCTTTACAGAATGTGTAAACCTGAGTGTGAATACTACACAGGCCCAAATGAAGTCTGACTTTGTCAAACTGACAGACTATTATTCCACTACAAGTAAAGTTTCTGCTTCAAAACCTTTCCTATCTAAAAGTATCAGAGCATTATCAGTATGTTTCATGTAATTTAAAAATAGAAAGGAGAAGCAGTCTTTGTGAAATGGCTCCTGACTGTGTTTATATATATATATAATGTTTTTGGATTCATTTTACTGTTGCACTAATGTGTTTGCTGTATTTTACTGCTGCACATGTTTAAGATTCAATGTAGTAACTGCTTTATAATCTGTGGTATTGTTGAGTCTACGAGTGCTTCATATTCTACAAGATTCACTTATGATAAAAATTATGTTTGTAGAGTCATTGTTCTGTGAAAATCCTTCATATATCCACACTTTATTCCCAATAGAGAATAAGAAACAGATCAGATGTGGAGACTGAGACATTTTACTATTTCATGGAAAATATAATCTCATTTTGAATTTGATGCTCTGAGGAAAACTGTTGTGTGGTCATATGAATATTTCAGACCAGTTGAAACAAGCTTTGGTCCAGAGAAAATTGCAGCATTTCTGGATTATGTTCACATATGTCTTCTTATTTACATCAAACAGCTTCAAGTTGTATTTGCGGAGTACATGGTGAACTGTGTTCACAGACACTGATTTCTGGGAGTGTTCCTGAGTCCATACAGTAATTTCCAGTTAAGAATCATGTCTGTTTTTAATGCCGTGCCGCCTAAGGGCCCGAAGAGCACCAGCATCCAGTTTTGTCCTTTGACCTTCCTCCTGATTTTGTTAATCTTTTGATGATATTTTACAATGGGGGTGGTCTGAGCAATTTTACGTTGAGGAAAATTTTTCTGAAATTGTTCCAATTTTTAGACGCAGTTTGTCACATATTGGTGAACCTCTTTATATCTTTACATCTGAGAGGCTCTGTCTCTCTAAAATGCCCCTTTTATACCCAGTCATGTTACTGACCTGTTACCAGTCAACCTAGTTAGTTGTCAAATGCTCTTCTAGTTGTTTTTGATTTGTACCAGTTACTTTTCCAGCCTTCTGTTGCTCTTGTGCCATCTCTTCTGAGATGTGTTGCTGCCATCAAATAAAAAAAAAGCGCTAATATGTTTCATGAAATGGTAAAATGTCTCAGTTTCAACATTTAATATGTTGTTTATGTTCTATAATATATAGGTCCAAGAGATTTACAAATCATCCCATTCTGTTTATGTAATGCATTTAGATTTTGTTTACATCCCAACTTTTTTTAAATTCAGGTTCCTATTTTCCAAGTGTTAAGGGTAAAGAGAACATATAAAGCGACACTTCATCCTGAAGATCAGCACAAACTTTCAAAATCAGTACATTTGGAAAATCATGGAACAAGAAAGAGATGAAAAAAGTAAAAACAAAAATGATTAGCGATATCAGACAAATGTATTGAAGTTAAAATCATAATATCTATCTCGGAGATGCTCAGAGTAGAGGTGTGAAGTGGCATAAAATGGAATTATTTGCGTAAAGACCTTCAAATTTAACTTAAGTGCAGTATTTACAGTGGGGACAATAAGTATTGGGCAATGTAAAAATGTGCAAGTTCACCCATTTAAAAAGATAAGAGAGGTTTGT
>JAQQAE010015779.1:0-11949 GCA_029823295.1 Pseudamia nigra
TCCAGAAAAGTGCAGTTCTAGGAACAGCAAAGATACTGCGCAGAACCCTCAAGCTCCCAGGCCTCTGGCAGAGGACCTGAGCTTGGAAGGATGAGACCACCCACAGAGGGTGAAAAGAGAATTTTTTTAATACAGTATATATGTATATATGTTCTATATTCTATTTTATATTCTATTCAGGTGTCCTGCTGTAACACTGAATTTCCCCATTGTGGGACTAATAAAGGTTTATCTTATTTTATCTTCATATATAGTTAGATTACTTAGAAATGTGGGAACATGGACACATTCCCAGTTATATTTCCCAAAACTTAATTGTCCTCAAGAGGCAATTGGTGGTAAAGCATAGAACACAGCACATGGAAACATTTAAAATTCCCATCAAGCAAACAACACCTTCACACTATTAGCTTGTGAACAATACTGTTATGATACCAAATATTTATTTTCACAAAAGGAGTTTTACAGTTCATGCTTAGTGTTACCTTGAAGCTGCTTAGATTTTTTGGCACTGCCAGTTAATGTGTGGTTTAAATTAACATAAATATTTAGTTTTATGTTCCACAGTCACCTGGAATGCTTTACAATTTTCAGGCGAGTTCAGCTGTGTCATTTCTTGCTTCTTATTGTGCTATAGACCATCCGTTCTCTTGTGCAGAGAAATGGATGGTCTATAGCACAAGTCAGTAGCCCTATTAGTGCTACTACAACTACTGTACTCGCATGAGGGCTGTCCCATTTTTTTCTGGTATTTTTCAAAGCAATTTTATAACATTAAGAATGAACCTTCCTAAACTAACAACCTGACATTTTCTGTTAATATAATGCCCTTAATGAAACTGTGTCTAAGCATAAACTGATTGTGGTGAGATTTAGTTCTATAGGTACTGAAATTTACTATCAAATGGGAACATACTTCTGTGCCTGCAATGGACATTATGTGCAGCTCCACTACTGTGTGAACTTAAACCAGGTCCTTTATTTTTTATCCATCATTATTGGACAAACTCATGAGTCCAGATTAATCTGACCATTGTGGCTGTAACCACTGAATTGTGGCACACCCGGATTAATCGGTTTGTCCAATAACTTAAGACAGGAAATAAAGGATCTGACTTACGTGCAGGAAGTAGTGGAGCTGTGCATCAGATCTACTAAGCATTTCAGTCAATACCATAAAAGTATTGAATTTTGACATCCAGCCTTATTCATATGTATTACAAAACACACTGGACAGTCTAATCAATATGCCAAAGTGTCAGTTGTTACATATTTTGTTTGTATTATTATGATAGCAGCATAAAGGACAAATCCACAAAGCATCATCTGACCTCACTGAATTTTTTAAGTCTTCAGAGGAGTGGAGTCTTGTGTTATAATGTCCAATGATCTGACTGAAATATGGGTGGAGTGCACATTCATCACATTTTATTTTTATGTTATGTTATTTAATATTTTATTTAACCAGGTAAAATCCCGTTGAGATTAAACATCTCTTTTCCATAAGAGACCTGGGGAAGACAGGCAGCGTCACATACGGCAAAAACACAAATAACAAAGTTAAACAATTATAACACTGAATAAAAATGATGACAAATAAGTAAAGTGTGATTTAAAAAATGCTAAAAACAGGTCAATAAAATGGAATTAGCTTCAAATAGTCTCAATATGGATTTAAAAGCATTCAGTGAAATTAAATCTGTCATTTTCCGATCATTCTGCTGCATGTTACATGAGTAGATATCAAAGTGTGAATAATTGCTATTCAGTACAGCAGAGTTGTGTATGTTCCAGCATTATGGCAAACAGCTCTAACTTCCACCTCTTTCCTGTTTCCATCTGCAGCGATCATTCTGTAGTGCCATGATGGACGAGTTGCGGGTGTCTCTGAAGTGCCAACGGCGTCTCAAACAGAAGCCTCAGCCACCTGTCATCGTCAAGACAGAGGAGGTCATTAACATGCACACATTCAACGACAGGAGACTCCCAGGAAAGGAAACCATGGCGTGAGCTCTGAACATGCCCAACCCATGGAGGGGAGACGGGGTCAAAATAATGCTGACTTAACCGCTGACTGAGATTAGCAGTCGAAACAGGATTCCTTTTGAACCCACTTGCTTATGTAGACAGATGTTTCCTGTGGAAATATAGATACTTGAGCAGTGTCACCTCACTGTGACGTCCACTATTTGAAAGGAGCTTGAAAGGAAGGACATTTGTTTTTGGCATGATAACATTTGTAAATTGAAATGATTCGAGATGATTTGGGACAAAGCATATGTCTGGCCCATACTAGAAGTGGGCCTACACTCAAACACATAGATATAACATATGTATACACACACATGCACACACACACACTCATCTGACACACTTGACACCTGCGCAGAAGGGAAAACTCTATTGTGACAGTAACACCAGATGTAGATTTTCTGTTGATGTCAAAACCCTTTTGTCTTACCTCCATGTGTGTGAACCCATCGGTCCCTTCCTTTAGTGACTTGAGTTTCTTAAAAATCATTTGAAACGCTAATCTTACAACAACAAAGGGAAGGGTAGTCAGTGCCAAACGGTTAACTATGAAATGATGTATAAAAGTAATATTTGGTTTGGAATCATCTATGCTGACTTTGTCAAATAGTCATTGTTTTCTTCTGTAATGCCTTTCTCGTGCCAAAGTTCTGCCATTGTAAAGAACTTTCCAACATGCCTATTATGTTCCAAGCCTCTACAAGCAATGTGTACTGTCAACGCGCTCATTCATGTCCATCCTTACAGTCTGCAGTTTCCACTCTGTATCAGTCGTTGTTTAAATGCAGGATTTCTACAAAAATGTTTGTTTTTGTACAAGAACAAGAAGTTTTGTAGTACTTTGTATCATGGTAGCCCCTCCTGTGGACAAAATATGTAGCAGATACCAACTCAGCCCTCAAACTCTGGTGTCTAATAGGGCTCCAACTCTGCTGTGTAGGGTTCATCTCTCTCATCATTCAGAGATTCTTCGTCGGTCAGTCTTGTGGTGCCAGCTGTATGTTTAATACATCCGGGGACAGTGGGGTGGATCTAGGCTTAAATATTGGCAAAACCAGTGAAACCATAAGCTGTATGTCTGACATTTATAAAATTATCTAGAAGGTACTAAAGGACAGTGACTCATTCTAGAAAGTGAAACATGGTGTTTTTGTTAGCAACGCCCTACTGTTGTCAGCTAACAAAAGCAATGTCATTGTGATGGATGTAGTAAAGCAGAGAGATGTTGCTTCATGTTGAGACAAATATGATATCTTCAAGTAGTTTTGTAACACCAGCTCCCTTAAAAGACTAAATTATGACAGTGTGTAAATACATGAATAAAAATCAGGAAAAATTGGACATAAATTAAACCCGTGGGAACAAAATGACTAAGGAATTAGCATAAAAATAAGTTGCAGCTCTTATTTGAGCTCACCATTGTTTCAATCTCATTGTTGTCGATTTCTGCAACATGAATGTGTTGTTGAACAATAGCCTGAGGGCAACGCATCTGATTTATCCCCCAATTGTTTCCTGATGTATATTTTCTCACCAAGTGACACAAACACATCTGGCCTTACAACACTGTCTTTTAAATATGTTTCATGTTGTAAATGACAAGCATACTTGGTAGGTTACTTCATCATGGCTCCTGTCTTACTTCTCTACCCTGCAAGATTTAAAGTATTGAAAACAAAACACAACACAGGCAAATGATCATGGGAATGGATGAAGAATTGGAAAATTGAAAACAAACATATACATTTCATGAAACCTGACAGGAAAGGCACCATCCCCAAACTCGCTGCTCTACCAGTGTTGCTTGTCATTTTCCACGCAGTTCAAATTTGTGGTGCAAGCTGAAGTGATTGAATACCTGGATAACACTTATTGGGAACTCCAAAGGCTTGGCTGTCCTGTTGAAAACAAATATGAGCTCATGGAATTTAACATTGATGCAAGGTTTTACAAATAATGTCATTAAAATGTCATAATTGTATTGTTGTCTCTTTGTTTATCTTCAAATGAACATCTTGATTGTCCAAGCCATAACAGATGTATCTGATGACGATCACACCAAGTCTCAATCTCCAATTGTTAAAGCAAATGGAATCTTTATTACACAATATGATGCACTCAGGAAGCAGGCAAATGTACTTCAGCAAGACAGACCTTCAAATTTTACACCCTCTGGACCCCCCGCACCCCGCACCCCCCCATTTGAATCCAGTATGATCTGCTTGTTTCATGACAATCTGAAAGGCACATGTTCTATAGGCTTATGTTTCATCATAGGCCCCAGAGCTACCAATTTCACATTAACAGGAAAGGCTGACTTGCAACAAAAACCTAGGGCCTAGGTTAGACTGATTCAACTTTTTTGCAACCTATTTACTAAAGATTTAGCATTACTGATATGCAGTTGCAAAAATGGCTACTTGAGTGCTATTTGCCCTTGTTTTATATCAGAGTCCAGTGTTTTGCCGCACATATGCACACAGACTGGTTTGTAAGGGAAACTTTAGAAATTGCAAAAAGTGAAAGACTGGAGTTATATAAATATCTATAGCAAAACACACCTTGGGTCATATTTACAAACTTTACAAATGCTTAAATGTGCCAAAGTGAAAGAGTCTGATGCACACAGTGATATGGTATCTGCGGGGACAGGGAGATTAGTTAAGTTATGCACTGATGCGCTGTGATGCTCATCTGTCGAAACACAAGTGGATTATGAGGAGCTCAAAGGTTTTGACTTTTCCATCGTGATGGTCTGTTTGAACTGTGTGAACAGCTTCCATCCTCATCCATGTGTCAGTGTGCATGATGTCAATCAGCAGTACAGACATGATCTGTGTCCACCTGTCAGATCACTAAAAACATGACACCCATTCACATAAATTGCATGGAGGTCACAGTTTATAGAATGGGGAGGATTTTGCGACAAATGCATGAATATTCCTTCATTTGCAACCATTTGCATCTATGCAAATGGAACAACTGCAACCTTGACACAATCCGCTTGGCAGTGCAGTTTCAGTCTTTGTGAGTGCTTCGTGAATTACAAGCTTTTTTTCATCACTTTAGCACACATCAAATAAAGCAGCACAAACCTGTTCTGAATTTGGCCCATAGTCGAGTATGAAACAAACGTCTTGGAGGACAGTTGCTTGGTTCCTATTGAGACAGGATCAGGTCAAACGGGATGAACAGACAGAGGCTCAAAGCTACAGAATGGCATAAATAACTGGGTAACAGAGCAGTTCCATGGTGTTTTGTTAGCGTGTACATGAAAAGGATTAACATATGGTCCTACTACTGGAACAAGACACAAAATCTATGAGGCAATTGATTTCCATCTATTGCTTACAAATGACAAGTGAAGAAAACAGAGGCAATGTATATAATAAAAAATTATGCAAACTTATGTCATCACCTGAGGTTATGAAGAATGCTGCTTTTGAAAATGTCAGGTTCTTCTTATTGATTAGATGGCCAAAGACCTGATTTGTATCATTGAAATTAATTCATTAGATAACTTCTAAATTGTTAATCAAATCTTCATTGTAAGCATGTTTAGACAGCTGTTTTTTTACCAGCTCCCCTGGCTGCATATAATGTTGTGTTCCACTTTGCCTGACTTCAAGGTTTGTAAAATATCCCACTGAGATCCCAAAGTCCAGAGCGTAAGTATATAGAATTCACAATAACGCACAGGAGACTGCACAATCTGACAAAAAGGGCCCAAGATTGTTCTATACCTTCAGACTCCCTGATTTTTCATTGTTTATTGTTATTTCCCTCCCACAGGCAGTCAGACAGCTCCGCATTTCTGACAAGGTTTTCTCGGAGTAATGATGAAAACTGTTTCTGGAGCCCGAGCTCAGCCACGACAACACAATGGCCACCCTGTCTGCCCTCCAGATTGACAGGGAAGGTCAGAGCATGCGTCAATGTTCTCAGCAGGGACCGTTTAGTCTGTCACACTTATTTCCATCATATTAAGTCCTCTTCCTCCTTTACCTAAGTGGTCATTGGAAAGATATCCTTGGATAACATCTTGTTCATTAGGCAATTAATGGCTAAGATTGTGTTGTAGACTGAAAATTGCTTTCTGAATGTGACTTTGGTTTGTCATACAGATATTCTAGGCTAATAGAACCTGCCAACGAAGGTTTTGTGAAGGAGGAAATGTATTCCACAGCTCATTTCCCTGGGATTTTAATAATTCAAGATCCCAGATAAGGAGCCATGTAAGGCCACTTTGAATTTTTCTTTTGAACAAGTAGTACTACGTGTACACTAGAGTCATTACATAAATCAGTGAGTGATATCATGGTGCAGACATTTTTCCACACTGTGGTATTTATCTACTTTGCTCCTCTGAGGGACTTTTCCAGGCAAATTTCTTTGTTAAAAACAGTCTTCTATATATTTAGCATCAGTAAAAACAGTATTTTAATCAGCTGATACACCTCACAACAGACCTGCATGTCTGGTTTGTGTGTCATTAACAGATTCTTAAGTGAAAATAGACTTTTAAATAATGAGGTAAGACAGAAATGTCACCTCTTTGTATTCACTCTTCCTCTGATGTACACTGATCTCCTTCAGTGTTTGTTCTTGTATATTAATACAGAAGACATTCAAACTTCCAAACTGAAAGAGCATATATGAAATCATTAGCAAAGAGAAAACAACCCAGAATGTATTTTAGATTTCAGATTGTCCAAAATACTGTAGCCACATTGAGGCTTGAAGACTGTTTTGCAAACTCACAGCATTCCTACTATCAGCTGTCTTGCACAGAGGAAGGGTGGGTACGGGGTCAACAGCCCTATTAGTGCTACTACAACTACCATGCAAATCCTTAAAATGGAAATAAATGCTCAGTTAAGTGAAGAGAATAGACAGTCCATCATTACTTTAAAGGTTCAGTCGATGATGTTGACAATCTAGTTAGTAGCCCATGGTTTGTTATGGTCCGTGGTACGTTTGGACCAGTCAACATGGCGTACAACCTCATGCACTCACTCGCAGAGTCATAGCTACTACGGAGCTAGCATTTGTAGGTTATACAGCTCCGGGATGACTGAAGAGAGACAGTCTGCATTTCAGATTCCTGCAAAATCTGGTACAGCTAAGAAAAGAACAGGCATACTAGCTTGACAACTGTGAGGGTGTAAGCCGTGTTGATCAGCAGGTCATCTGTTTAAACATTTATATCGGTTCACCCCAGAATATCAGCTACTAGTTAGTTTGCCAAAACCATAGGCAGCACCTTAAAGGTCAGTCTGAAAAATCTCAAGAACTTTGTGTCCTAAGTTCAGTCACCACAAGTGCCAAACACTACGATGAAACTGGCTCTCATGAGGCTGGTAATTCTAATAAACCTGAGCTCTGTAGTGGAGGTTGCTCTTACTCTTCTTTTCCAGGGACTTCGTGACAGACAATGAGGGTGTTTCTTGCCATATTATGGATTTTCACAGTAGTTATAGTAGCACTAATAGGGCTATTGACTCTACACCCGTACCTTCTGCACAAAACAACTGATGGTCTAAAGCACATTAAGAAGACAAGAAATTAACTTTTGACAAGGTACACCTGTGAATTGAAAACCATTCCAGAATCTGATGAGATGTGGTTACTTTGGACAATCTAAAATATAATGTATATATAACCACTTTTTTGCTTACTTAATAATTCCATATGTGTTCTTTCACAGTTTGAATGACTTCAGTATTAATGTACAATATTGAAAAATAAAACAAAACAACAGGACGCTAAAGGAGAAGGTTTGTCCAGACTTTTGATTTGTAGTATAAAGCAATCACTGCTACCCCCATAGTCTTTGTAAACAGCCTAATGATTTCTTACCATGTGGCTTTTATCAACAAAGCTTGCAGTGAATTTTGGTGCAATATTCAGGTGTGGACAGATGATTCCCTTCTGTCGATATTTCAAGTCTAGAAATGAGTTTGACTCCTTTCTGTGAAGTTCAGCATGTATAATGTGAAATCCTGGGGAAATGCAATAAAAGTGGAATTGCTGGAGCTGGCTGAGCTGGACTGGCGTTGCTGGTTGAAATGTGGTGATTTCATACGCATTAGGATCTTGCCCAGCAGTGGCATGTGTCTGCCCAGAGATAGCAGACAGGGGCATATTGGAAGAATCATTGGTCCCACATGAAGAAATCTAATGGGCTTACTGGAACTAAGTGTGTTTTGTGTGCAACTGTGAGTTTGCATGTGCAGCTTTCAGTCTTTGCCACCTGTATGTGTGGGTTTCTCCAGTCACACTCTTGTGCCCAGGGGGATGAACCCGGTTTCGCCTGGAAATGAATTTCAATTTGAAGAACTGATCTTTTGTGTCATGTGGCAATTCGTTTGGATGTGGTTTTCTATCCGAGTGTTTTTTTTCCCACTGGCAGATGTGTTGTGGTGGGTGGCAGCTGCAGAATGGAAGAGCACAGCTTGCTAAGTGATTCACCCTGCTCCTGGCATCACAGTTACCCCATGAGTCTTTTACTGACAATGTTTTCATTTCTATTTGTTTTCATGTGTAACTAGGATGGTTGGCTAGATGCTTTTACAGCTCTGTCAAAAAACATGACAGTGCTTGTCGTATCTTTAAGCAGAACTGTGAGAAAGTAGTGGGCACTTTGGAGGCTATTTCATTTTCATGACCCACACTTCACTTGTCCAGAGAAAAATAAGGCTTTCACCAAATCATTTGAAGGAATGGGCATCTTGATGGTGCTCAGTCTGGACTGATACAGCCATGAGCTCACTTTGTGATGACATCCCTCGTGTTTTTTAGTCACATACCGGAAATAACAGTGTTGAGTGTGAACTAGTCACATCTCTTGACAGGGGAATCACTGTTTTGTTCACTGCTGTCAAATAGCACTCCTATTCCTCATCAAAATCCCCTGTTAGGTTCTCTCAAACAAATGTTCCCTCTCTCCCGCCTCTCTGCCTTTGAGTCATTCATACTGTAGATTCCACCTCTGGAGGAATACATCAGGCACAACGCCTTTTCTTTCATCAAGGCAGCAGCTTTAAAGTAATTTTCCTCCTCTCATAGGGAGCCAGATGGAGACGAGAAGATGTCGATTCTCTCATCTCCTTGTCTGTCCCCTTTGATCTCTTTCAACATGAATTCCCAATGTACAGAGAGTAAATGGGATTTTTTTTGTTTTCCTCTAGAGCACGGTTGATCATAGAAAATTGACCAGAAATGACTCCTAATGACTCCTGTGTTTTACTCAGAAAAGTACCCCAAAACACACTCCAGACAATCATTACTCATAGTGCATTTTAATGAAGAATAAATAATTCAGAGTGCACTTGTAGATATAACAGCCTAGTGTGCTGGTGCTGTGAACATGATGTGTTTCTATGGAGGCAAAACCATCCGCGTGGTCGATTTTGTGCATGTTTTGGGGACAGGGAAGGTTTGTGAGAAAGGACAAAGGTTTTAACAGTAGCTGGATGCCGATGTATGTTGTTGTCGTATTAACAGACAGCAGTTGTGATTTATCTTGTATTCCCTGTGCAGGGGCCCCTTGTATCTCACTGGAAAGGTTAAAGCATACAGCCTGGAGGCGGTACTACAAAGGTCAACACGCAGTTTAGGAATGAGGAATAGGACGATGGAGAGAAAGACGAAGAAGAAATGAACTCCTCTCTTCTGGCTTCTGACATCCCGAGAACATACACTGTACTGTCTGCAGCTAAGTCCCCACACTGATTATCCTTTAGTTCTTTCTATTCCATGTCTTCTGCTTCTTCTTCTTACCACCGCTTCCCTGTGATCCCTCCAATAAAATAGCCGACCTTGAGGAATCCATCCCCAGAGATGGAATATGAAATAGGGAGCTGTGCAGAAAAATGATGAAGGGTAACAAAGGGAAAGTGTAAACAAAGAACGTTCATTTAATGGACCCCCTCAGGCCTCGGTGTTTTTAGGAGAGAGAGCGCGAGAAAGAGACGGTGTGCGAGACAGCTGGTTATAAAAAAAGAAAAGCGAAGGGCCATTGAAGAGAAGCAGCACACAAACAGGAGAACACAGAGGACTGTGAAGAAACACCAGCGTCTTTGGTGAGTCAGATGTGTTGAGGTGATTAATTTGCTTTGGCTGTGTCCTTCAAAGACCTGAGGGGAAGGAATAATATAGTGGCTCTGGTATGCCCCCTAGTGGAGCAGTGAGAGTACTGAGGGGAGAAACTCAGATTTTCTTGACTTCAAAATGTCCGTTTGCTCTGGTGTAGCTTACAAAGAGGTATGAAAAATAGAAAGTAAAGAAAGTAACGCATTGGCTTGAGATACTTTTACATTTTTTGTCCATGAATTGTTATTTTTAAATTGAATGGAAATCTTTTAAATGTTTATGACAAAACACATCAACTCTGCCTTTTAATGGTGTTTTCTATCTATCAAATTAATGAATCACCTATCAAATAAATTAACAAGAATCACAAAATTAGCAAAGATGAACAGAAACAATAAATAATCAATAAAAAGAAAAAAAAGAATTGGTAAAATATTAACATTAATTTAGCAGATCAAATAAATCAATAAAAATGAGCAAAACAATCAAGTAAATTAAAAAATACATAAGCACAAATAAACTATACTGTACAATAAAACATTAAAGTACCAAAGATTAAGAAAATAATCCAGTGAATTAACAAAAGTTGACAAAAGGGAACTTACATTTTTTTAAAAAGTCCTCAAAGCGAACAAAAATTTTCAAAATAATTAATTAAAAGAAAAACAATATAAGTACAACTGAATACAATAAGAAACTAAATGAACAAAAAAAAGAAAAACATCTTAAACAGGCAAAAAATAACAAAATAGTCAGGTAGATTGAATATAATACATAATAACATAATAACATAATACATAATACGCGTAGATAAAATAAGCAATAAAAGGAGCAAACTAATTAATCAGATAAGCTATCTAGCTGTCTGTCTGTCCATCTGTCCAGCCATCCTATATTACATTAGAAGCTCTTCACTACCCCGTGAGGGCAATTTGATGTGCCTCAATAATAATAATTGGCACAAAAAGGATGGCAAACTAAGAAATCATTTTAAAAGTTAAAATTGAATCATTAAAGATGGAATAAAATGTTTTCATAGGTGACCTGTTGACACAGAATGCCCTCAGCTTTCTTTTCTATTTTTACTTCATTTTATTTTATTGACAGCACTTTAGATAAGGGAGCACATAGCTAGATTAGCCATTATTTAGTTCATTTTATCTACCACAAGTATTAAAGGTATTGTCTACGATGTTGGCAACCTCGATCTAAGAGTCTGCCATATGTTCGGGCGGGTGACCTGCCACTCAACACAGCTTACACCCTTATAGGGGCACAGGCTCATGCACTTACTTGCAAAGTTGAAAACACTCGTAGCTGTAGTTACTACGGAGCTACTGCCACAGGATGACTGAAGAGAGACAGCCTGCATTTCAGATTCCTTCAACATCTGGTACAGATAAAAAAAGGAAATACTAGCTAGACAACTGTAAGGCTGTAAGCCAAGTTGACTGGCAGGTCACCTGTTTAATCATTTATATCAGTCCGGCACAGACGATGGCCAGGGGGTATGTGGAACCCCCAGGGAGGCCCAATGGAGGGTACAGGGAGGGTGGAGTACCATAGTAAAGACAATACATCTATTAATATTGTCCAAATAAAGTAATTCCACACCAGCCCCTAACCGTGATAAAGGGTTGATAAACTACAAGTTTATGTGGTAACAAGCAACTAGTCTGTGAAGATTCTCAGTCATCTAGGTCATGGTATTCAAGGCATGTGGTTTTCCTTCTGTGGACTGGACTGGAAATTTGGTTTGAAGACATTTCGCTACCTATCCAGGAGAAGTGAAGAAGCTTCGTGGATCGGTAGCAAAATGTCTTC
>JAQQAE010015780.1:0-11949 GCA_029823295.1 Pseudamia nigra
GAGCCACCACAGAAAAGGCTCTGTCACCTCTGAGCTTCCTCTTTGATTTGGGCACAGCCAGAAGCAGCTGGTCAGCTATAAATAATGATGAAAATGAACAAAAAAGGAACAAAGCTAGAAGGTCCTGGGTTCAATCCCAGTGCCGTCTGTGTGTAGTTTGCAAATGAAAGATTTCTTGAACCGTTCCGTTCTACACCGTAGAGAGAGAAACCTGTACCTATTTTTATGAGTACTTCTACAGGAGTTATTAAAATTATGAAGCAACAGTACTTTTACTTGGGTACTGTTTCAGTTTACCCGTTTCTGCAAATGGATGTTTAAAAAAAATCACAAGTCTGATTTTTAAATCCTGTTCCAAAGGTTCCATACTGTGTAAAGACATTTTTCTCTTGTTCATCAGAACCTCCATGATTTGACTCTGGAAACAAAAGTGAGAATGAAAACTACTCATGACCTAGAGTACTTGCAACATTTATTCACATACATAACTGATTAAAGAGTCTTTTATGTGAATCCAGTTTTATAACGAAGCATCTCATTTTTAACATCATGTGTTGACATTTCTTTGCGTGTTCAGCATGTTCGTCACTCATCACATTCAGCGTTCACTTCTACCTGGTCCTTTGACATTGTCTGTACACGGATCAGCACTGAGATGTACAGACTGAATTTGTCTAGTCACATCCACTAAGAATTGTGACTTTATAATTCATTTGACTCAAGTAGATATACTCAGAGTAAAAAGGCATCTGATTAAAAAGAAAAAGTACTCAACTAAGGAGCAACTTTATAATATAGTATCTCTTACAACCTAATATACGGCCTTCAAATGTGATCATTTTTGTTTATTTCCATGGTTATTTTGATCATTTTTTGATGATCTTATTCATTTTTGTTGCTTAGTGTTCATTTATACCTTTTTTTTTAAACCAATTCCATTCCTTAATTTGTTCATTTTTACAAATTTGGTTTGTTTTTTTTTTTTTTTTTGGTTCATTTTTATTTTTGCTCATTGTTGCTTTTTATTGAGTTTGATGATATTGTTAATTTTTGTTAATTTACTTGAATATTTTCTTCATTTGTACTTGACTTTTGTACATTTTGCTCATTTTGTTGCTCAGTTTATTTGTTTTGATAATTTGATTATTTTTGTTCTTTCTGCCAAAAAATTTCAACCTTTTTTTTTTACTCCTACTCAGTGAGGTGTAGCCAAATGTAACTAAGTAGAAGTATATATTTCATCATAAATGTAACAGAGTACAAAGTATTCAGCAAAACAATTACTCTCAGAAGTACATTTTAGGAGGAAAAACTACTCAAGTACACATAAAGGGGTAAATGTACTTGAGTACTACCCACCTTTCATCATGGAAGTGCTGCTTTAGGTCCTTTTTCTACGGTACCCTGTGTGTAAACTCCACATTTTGAGATTTTTGTAATGCTGCTGTTTCAGTGTCTGTTGGATTAAATGTGAATGCTGATCACACCCCTTTTCTTTTGGTGCCCTGAATCCCATCCTGTAGACCCCTTGGAGAGTTCTGGTGGTCCCAGAGGACTGACTGAGGCAATGACAAACTGGCTCATTTTAGTCCAAGTTAAATGAAAATCGTCTGCATTTTGAAACCACTTTTACACAATCTGTGCATTTTATGTTAAAGTGATTCTTTGCTGCTAGCTTCAAATTTAGTTTATGATAATGTCACCTATATTGTCATCGCTTTGCACTGAATTGGCCAATTTTAATCAAGTGTGAACTCCCCTTTCCTTGCAGCAGGTGGCTAATGATCAGCTCCCCAGCTGTGTCACCCCCACTGATTGGGGGACATTAAGAAGTCCAAAATAATAATGACCCACAGCTCATTGCACTTTTCTGTGTGACACCATTGATAAGGCATTTGCCACTTTACATGGCCCCAAGTCTTTTCCCTTTTTTTCTTTGAGTTAAAGATAAATGGGGTGAATTACTGAGACAGCTGGCCTTGTACATGTGGGCCTGCCCTTAGCGGCTCTTTGAAGAAATTAATCTCTGTTTAATCCAGAAATATCACAGAGAATTTTTTTTTCTTTCTTGTACATCTTTTTTTATTGTACATCTGTCTTAGGCTCAGTAACTCAGGCATACTGACCAAATATGAGCTTTGCATCAGTTTATCTGGTCATCATCCATCTAAGTCAAAGATGATTGATCTGGAAAATAACCAAACTCAGTCATATTTTCTTTCTAGCTTTACAGTACTAAGGAAGAAAAATGCTTGTATAGACACTTATACTGCTTTGCTCTCTGTAAATGCCTCACCGTGTCAAAGTAATTTCCTCTCTCAGAAGTGTAATTTGTGGATGTAAATGGTGAATCAATAAGACCATGTTTGAAATCAGCTCATTTTCTTTGGCTATTAGTGCTTCGGAGGTACGGCTCCATGATATGAGGCACGAATGAATCTCATGACGTTCTCGTTGGATATTATCTCTCGTTAAAGTGTCTCCTCCAGTGTATTCTTCTCTCTTACCTCCTGTGTTACCGAGTGTGGACACAAACGATCCTCCAGCCATCTGCCACCTTTCTCAACACTTCCTCCTCTCACTTTCTCCCTCTTTGCTGCCACCTGCTCTCTATGATAATCCGGCAAACTGAGACTTGCATTAATTGTACAGCTCTGTATCTGCACCCTTTTGTGGCTTCCTGTGTCACGGTAGGTCCTCTTTGTTTGCTTCCACAAGACACTCCTTCTGCTCTTTGCTGCCCCTGTGCGTTCCCACTCGGTCGGTCAGGTATCACGCTCACACCTGCCAGCCTCGAATCACTCTGAAAGCAGGCCAGGAAAACACCCCCGTCGGTTTGTCGGCTGCTGCCTTGCAGTCGGGGAGATAAGCCAGGGACTTGCCACAGGGATAAAGTTGTCTTCACCCAGCAGGGAAATCAATGGGGGTGAGCTGCATCTAAACAGCCAGCGGCTGCAAGTTGGCTAATATTCATTAGTGACCATAATCTTTGCATCTTGACACTGCCAGCTGCAGTTAAATGTAGCTCAGCTGATGATTCCCTCTTGTGGCTGTTTGGAATGGAAAAAGGTCAGCTGTCAGCAAAGAGCATATGTACAATATCCTGACTGTTATTTATAGTGAGATGTGCTTTGTATCAATTCTCATGGCTTTGAACTCCGATAGATGACAATGTGTTAGTGGGTGAAGCTGACAGAACCTGAGGCTCTGCAGCACTGCAATATGATGTTTGTGATACTTTATTGACTCAAACGCACCGTAGGTTTTTTTTAAAAATGAGCGGAGATTTGTGGCAGATTAACTCTTATGATGTTTCTTAGCCCAAGACTGACACATAGTTACGCATCCACCTTTCAGACTTTATGCGTACGGTGGTGTGTTATATATGTCACTTTGTGTACTATATCACAATATATTGGTTGTATTGTTGATTGTGTCCTTAATATTTGATCATTCAACCAATCAATTCAAACTGCTGTCTACAAACCAAGTTCAGATCACAGTCAGATCAAGTCAGATTGTATATGTTTACTGCATGCTGCAAAATATCCCTCTGATTTTCTTTCTAAATCATGAAGCTGTCTGTAAAAAAAAAAAGTTTTACAGCTGAAACCACATGTCTATGCCCCTGTTGCTTTTTCAGGTGTGCAGAAGCTTTCAGAACGAGTCAAGTTGTCTGTTTTAGTCCATGACATAGGACTAGTTTTAGCCTCAGGTCTGCATTTTTGGTCACATGGCCAGTGACTAACTCTCCGTCATGGCTGGTGAATAGATGCATCCCATCATTTTCAGTCAACTTCATTTATAAATCAATCAATCAACTTTATTTATAAAGCACTTTAAAACAACCACAGCTGAACAAAGTGCTGTACAACAGGGACAAATACGATCCAACACAAACAAAACACGCAATCACTCTGAGAAATAAAACAAGAAAGTATAACTAAATATGTTCAAAACTCTGAAAATCAGTGTGTCAGAAGAAGTAACACCACTACCGAACACACATTCCTGCGATTAAAGAAAACTTTTTGAGTTTTACTGTAGAATTTGTTTTTATGTATCGAACGGTTCAGAACTGAAACCCTCCTCATGCAGCCATGAAACAGAATGATGTAGGTTTCAGTAGTGATGTGAAAATACTACATTTTCATTTCATAAATGTATGTTTACGAGTAGTTTGGGATGTTGATAAACATCTTTTAAAATGTGTTTCCTGTGGAGGAGCTGTTTGCGCCATTACAATAAAATGCCAGAAGTAGACTGTGTGCACTGCTGAAATAAAGGAAACATTATTCTCAGTCACCTAGCGTTACTTTGCTTCAACACCACTACAGCCTTGGGACATACAGATTTTCTGGATTGCAGAGGTCAAAAATAGGATCTCTGATTGCAGTCTTGACCAATTTTCCTTGACATTCCACAGACATGTGTAATATGGGTCAACTAGTTGCAAACAGATGTGGGCAAATTGGGGCAGAAATGCCAAAAGTGGACCTCAAGGGGACCTAATTATGCAGTGTAAGGGAGGCCAAGTAAGTGTCTCCTAATGTCGCTTGTAAAGCTGCCACATTCAGACTTGTCCATTTCTGAAAGTGTGGGAAATGAGTTTGGTTTTGTTAGTCACTGCTGTCCTGGCTTTTTGTTACTTAGAATTAAAGAATCTAGCAATTTTTATTCACTGAAAAAGGGGATTTTAAACTGATACAACACAGACTCCAAGAAGATTGTTAAATGTAAATAAAAACATGAAACACCAAAACCCACATTTTATTGAAAATTGCACAAAGAGAACATAAAAATATTGAAATTGACCAACAGTTTTTTGAAAATGACATGCCTTTCTTGAATTTCATGCCACCAATGCACTTCAAAAAAAGTTGAACCAGGGGCACAAAGACACTGGAAATGTGAAATGCTTAGAATACACACCTGGTCGAACATCAAACAATCAATGAGGTGAAGTGTCAACAGCTTAATAACATGACTGGATATAAAAAGAGCCTCATAGAGAGGCTGACTCTGTCTGAAGTAAAGGTGGTGAGGGGTTTTCCACTCAACGAAAACTGTGGGAGCAAATAGTGAAACAAGTTAAGAATAATTTTTTGTCAGAGTGACATTACAAATATTTTGAGGTTTTCATATGCTGCATTTAATACAGTAATAATAATGAGTGTGAGTGAATAAAAATGTTTTATGTAATTTGTCTGTTCTTACTCTATAACCGTCGAACTGTTGCACTTTACAAGTATGCAAACTTTATTTTCCATTTTTTCCACCTGTTTTAAACATTTTGTGTACGGGACTACAGATGAAAATTAGCATAATTGCTATAATCTGATTCAAAGCATAGGGTCCTTGAGAGATCAGCTTAACTCTTATTGCACACAGTCCCTGCCAAATAAACTTAGTAAACCAAAATAAACATGTCAATAAAAGGGAAAAGGCCAAAAACGAATACTAGATGAGTGGCCCTCAGGCGGCACAGTGTTAGGAACATACATACTGCTGTAGTGGACATTTTCACATGAGCGCAGGAACAATGTAAAAACCACTGTCTGTGAACACAGTTTGTTGCTGCATCCACAAATAAAAGCTGAGCCCATCCAAAGAGGAAGCGCTAGATAAACCAGATCCAAAGACAAAGCTGTGTTCTCTGGGCCCGAGCTCCTTTAAGACGGACTGAGGTGAAGTGGGAAGCGAACCTGTGGTCTGACCAGTCAAAACTTTCAAATCTTTTTGGAAATCACGCGCTGCGGGCTAAAGAAGACAGGGAACATCTGGCTTCTTATTAGCAGAAGTTGGTAGAAAAAACATAAACAATACTCAAGTAAAAGTACTTGAATGAGTTATAATTTTAATGACTCAAGTAAAAGTACTCATAAACATCAGTACTTGAGTAAGAGTAAAAAGGTAACTAATAAAAATAAAACCTACTCAAGAAGTAAGCAACTTCATAACATGGGATTTATTCCACACTAATATACTGCCTTCAAACACTTATTTTGGTCATTTTTGTTTATTTTCATGATAATTTTAATCAGTTTTTCTTGATAGTTTTCTACATTTTTTTGCTTATTTTGTTATCTTTATTCATTTTTTGTTTTTTGTGCATTAATTTATTTATTTTGATAATTTGCTCGATTAGGTTGCTCATTTTTTTTATTTAACTCATTTTGTTCTTTTTAAAAAAAAAAATTCTAACCCTTTTTAATCCTCTTTAATGTGTAGCTAAATGTACCTGAGTAGAAGCATGTTTTTTTTTTTTATCACAAATTTAACTGAGTAAGAGTAAAGAGTGGCAAAACAACTACTTTCCAAAGTACAATTTATAGGAAAAACTACTCAAGTGCATATAAAGGAGTAAATGTACTTGAGTACTGTCTACCTCTGGTTATCAGCACTCAGTTTAAAAGCAAAAGTGACAACACACGTTGCCTGCACCAAACACAATATGGTGATATCATTTTCAAAAGCAATGACATGTCTCAGTTTGTACGTTTCCAATGTTCACCGTGGGGTTTTAAGTGTTTTGCAGATTTTCAGTTTCTATTTCTGTTTAGATTTTGCACAGGCACCCAAATTTTCCTGGAAATGCAGTTGTAGATAATTGAACCACTAATCAAAAAGAAAAGGTCATTTCCTCATATCTGGTTCTGGGCTTTTATCCGACTCCCATCAGATTGTATCATCGTTTTCTTCACTAAACTATAAATCCAACAGCAAACTGATGTCATGATGAGTCCACAAACTGCCAACCTGCTTTGTTATTTTCCAGATGATTGTGTGCGAGATTAGAAGGGGATGTAGTACTATTTAAGGCTTTATCGTCACATGTCATCTGTTGACACTGTGCAGCAACAATTTACAGCCCTTTTCCAGGCACATGATTATGTGAAGCGTTTATGCGTGATACTAGGCGACAATTACATAGTGTGGAGGAAATGGGTCATGGTTTTTTTAACTTTGAAGTCGTACACGCCTAGACAAAGCACTCCTTTGTGTGATTGTCATCTTTCCATGTACAGTACAAAGACAGACGGCTGTGTTTGAAGTTTGATAAGGTGATACTCTGTGGTTGCGTTTTGCTTAGCTCTTCAAGATCCAGGGCTGAACATAAAACAAATATTTATCAGTTTAGAAGTGGACAGCTGCGTATGGTTTTTACACATACAGTATGAGGGAAGTGGAAAAGGAACATTTTCTTTAGTGAAATCAAAATATCCATACCGACATGTCAGCCTGGGCACTCCAACCAGATGAACAATCACACAAAATGGTGAGTTTAGGACTGAAGCACTTAAAAGCATTATATGAATAAAACAAACACACATATCTGCATTTACATGGTCAAACTAAAGCGAAGTGGAGGCACTTACTTTGCAGTTTGCTTTTAACAGGGTGTTTTAGCTGTTTTTGTTTGCATAAATTTAACAGATGCACTTTCATTTGCATCTCAATACATAGCTGTGCTTTTTCCATATGTTGCGGAGGCTTCGAGATGGAAATACTTCTCCGTCTGAGTTTGTGTCTCCGTGTCTCCTCTTATCTCTGCTTCAATCCCATGGCTCACATGAATAATGCTTTGACATTTTGCCTCATGTGTTTGAGCAAATTCTTCAGTTGAGATCCTGAAAGCCTGCTTGGCTGTAGAAGCGCTGAGCTTTTGTTTCTTACGACTGTTGTAAGAGAATTACATTAGAACAGATGAAGGGGAGTAACTAAAAACTTCTAAAAGCCATCTTTGGGACAGAAATAATCAGATTTAGCCAGTCGTTGATGTTGTGCAGCTTGGTTTCATGAGTCTGAGGTTTTTTTTGTTAATCTTTCGGGCTGATTGAGTACAGATGATTATTTTATGATGACACAAAATCACCTAATGTATTTTTAAAAGCTTTTTATTCCTGAATGCTAGAATTTGTGAGGGTCAGAGGCATGTGTTCTGGTTGTCTGTCTTTTGCATAAATACAGGACATCTGAGTCTTTTAAACACGGTGCTTCAGGAGCGCTGTGTTTAAAAACAGAATCAAATTTTCAAGTGTTCATTTGGACTTGAGAATGAACTTAAGTTTAAATTCTGCACATGAATATTGTCGTGACCTCTCAAATCCTGTTATTTACCTCAACAACTATAGTTTTATTTTCAACTCATGCCTGTGGGCAGTAATCGGCGGTGTGCAGTGAGGCCAACGTGGAAATAATTTAAAGTTGTAATACTGCTGGCGACCACTGGGGCACCATTCACGGGGCTCCAAGAAGCCCTGACTTCCATACAGTTACGTTGGACTTCTCTCTGAAAATACTAAGTGAATACATTTTTGTCATGAGACATCATGGTCTCAAACATTTTATTTGTAAGTAATCTTGCTCCAAGATATTTCAACAAATATTCCAACAAATCACTGCCTTGCTGGGGTTTGATTGACAGGTTGCTATGGGAACTCGACTCGCTAGCAGATTCGGACCAAGTCGGACCTTTGTATCTTCTATTTATTCAGCAGAGCAGAGTTTTACCTGACATATGCATGACTGTAGTTGTGGGTATGTGTTTACCCTAACAGCATTGTAGGGCAACATTGTCTGGCAATGCTCAGTGAAGTTTTACTATGCCAGTAAGCTAATACCTGTAGTGGTCACATCCTGTATTTGGCTCCTAAATGTCATCCAGGAAGTGACAACCCAATTGGCTGCTCAGTTAAAACTGACATTTGACCAAAAATACACTTGATAACTTCATAACCCTAATTCTAATTTGACATGCAGTGGTGCAGCAGTTGGCACACACACCTCACAGCAAGACGGTTCTGGCTTCGAGTCCCGGGTTTGGAAGCATATCAGGGCCTGTCTGTGTGGAGTTTGCACGGTGTCCCCATGTCTCTACAGGTTTCCTCCACAGCCTTCGGTTTTAGCTGCACTTAAAACCATGTACTGTGCACCATTATCACAGCTGCAAAATTAATTTCCCACAAGGGATTAATAAAGTAACATAAAAGGAAAATATATGTATATTACGTATCTTTTAAACCAAGCGTCTATTGCTTTAAATACAGACAAACAGTGGTTGTCTATGCTCATATTCTTGTCTGAGCCATAGACTCCATCATGTACATATTGGCACATTATCCAGGATGTCAGATTGGTTTTGGTGAGGTCTAGGAAGAGACTCGGGACAATGTGTATATATTTCTGACATCACAAATGTGCAGAAATCTACATAATTTGAGGCACAGAAAAAAAGGGGCCTCTGTTTTTTTTCTCCTTCGCATGAGTATCTTGGTACTTTGTTTAGAGCCCCAAAACCTGATCGAAAGCCCTGAATGTTTATTTTTCACAATATAGTTACTGTAAATTCAGGATGTTACATATTGCGTAGTATGAGTCTAGTCACATGGATGTCAGCAGCAACTTGACTCTTTGGTGGAGTGGTACAACCGCAACACGGTAATTCTAGTGTAAGTCAGCATTTAAACAGCCAGCAGTCAGCTTCTTTCCTGCCTTTTCATGTTTTTTTTCCAACTGCTAAATCCTCTCCTTCATCTGACACTATCTTCTCCTTTATCCAGCCATCTTACCATTAGTTTTTCCTCCCCACTCATAGACCTGTGGCAGCAAACAGAATAGCACTGTCCTCGTCTCTCATCAGCGCTACCAGATCCCCACTGTGAGATGGAGATGCCTCATCACTGAATGAGTGCTCTCTGCATGTCTCTTGGTTTTCCCCTCACTCCATCACTTAGTGTGTGCATGAATACAGGCATCAGGAGAGCCGGCATGACAGATTGAAATGTGCACCCCCCCACAAAAAAAAAAAATAGGGGGAGGGGAGATTGTGACAGTTGTACAAACCTTAACTTCATTGGTAGTCTATTAATTACAGCAGACACAGCAGCAAACCTCGCTGTGAAATGACAATCTGAGTTTTGCACATGACTTGACACAGCTGATAAAGTAGACACAGTCTTTGAATCTGCTTCACTTACATCTCGGCTCAAGACAGAGCACCTACTTCATCCAGCACTTGAGAAAATCCACTCAAGATATACTGTATTTGTATGACCAAATGAAGTGGAAGTTTAACCAGGCCTGTGAATAAACTGAGCGACAAACCAATTAACAGCAGCACACAGGATCCATTAATTGCATTTGCAACATTGATTTTCAAGACAGAGCAAATTAATCTCTTGACATATTTCTGTGTAGAGACACTAAGCTCGTTAAAAAGTACAGTATATGGTTGCAGAACTAAGGATGTGGTTGCCAAGTTTTTCCAATTAGAATGAAATGAAGCTGCTCTACATGAGGAGCCTCTAAATCAGACCAAATGTATCAGGCATTAAGGAAACAAGCAGAATCTTTTAATCAGTGAAAATTTACTCTTTTACTCATTTAACTTCATTTTGTCACTTGTTTTGTTTTTCATTTTTTTCTTTTCTTCAGTTTCTTTATTTTTTTTTTCCATTTTTGTTCATTTTTTGATTATTCTTTTCACATTCACTCATTTTCTTATTTCATTCATTTTTATTGGTTTTCCTGATTTTTTTTTTTTTTTTTTTTTCATTTTTAGTTGTTTTCTTAATCCTTTTTCTATGTTATTTTACCTTACCTCTGCCAAAATTAAATCCACCCATAAAAACCTACAGATTTATTGAACAGTTCCTGTCCTGCCCACTGAGAGTAAACTGAAAACACGGGGAAGAAATCTGTCATGCACAGACCCAGTAGCCAGAGGCAACACTGTTCACACTGTGATCAACAGAATCCACAGAAAGACTCAAACTCTTGTACCTCACATTCAAAATATTGCGCCATGCCTTAAGACAAACACGTTTTGTCAAACTGTAATCTGTAATAAATTTTTGACACTCAGATTTAGGCTGTAATTATTTCCATACAGTCTGTAGATCCACTTGAGAAATAGGAAGCAGAGCAGCAACACAGAAGTGTTGCAGTGACAATGCATGCAGAAAGGGCTTTATGTACAAATATTTCTTGATGTTTAAGCTTTATAGTTCCCCCCTTAATACAAACCAAAAAGCATGTGGAATTCTGACTTGAAATCAAAGCATAAGATAAAACTATATACTTAAAAGTAGGCCTGCTCTGTCCCTGCGCTGCTGTCATGAATTCAATTTATTATGAATCCACAAAATATAAAATGTAACTAGATCATGATTAAACACCAAAGAAACTGACTGCTTTTCAGGCGAGTTTGAGTTAACGGAGCAGTTACCAAAAAAAAAAAAAATTTTCCCGTAACACTTTTGTAGCAGACAAACCACAGATGTCGGGAAGCTTCAGCTGCATCGCAGTGCCAACCTTATTCCCTGTTCAAATCAAGAAGTGAGAATGGGCTGCTAAAAGACCCTTCCCTCAAGCCTGACTCCACCAGCACTGAATAAAGCTCAGGCCCACTTGAGGGAATATGCTGTGCTCCATCATCTGCTAGCAGGGTCGCGAGCAGGCCGGCAGGAGTGAATGTGTAACTTTGTGAGCATGTGAACGTGTCGGTTGTGTTGGCACGGACTGCAGAGGAAGTGTAGCCTATGAAAATGTGACAGTTAAAACACACTGGGCTTCACACACATGCGGCCACACTTGTTTTACTGAATCGGACTGGCCTCATGAATTGACAGAAGCACAAAATAATTACATTCACACCTTGTTCTGACTCCCCTATGTCTTTTTATTCTGTCAGTCCTCAGGTCACAGGTCAAGGCTTCTCATTTGGACTGTTTGTTTCCTGCTGCTGTGGAACTGTCAACATTGTCGTGATGGGAGAATTAGTATATTAATATATGTAAATGATATTAATCTGTTGTGGAACCCATGAAAACTCCCATATAAAGTATATACTACACACCGGTACGTGCACATTCAATTCAATTCAATCTTTATTTGTATAGCGCCAATCATGATCGCCGATTATCTCTAGGCGCTTCACAATTCGAG
>JAQQAE010015781.1:0-11948 GCA_029823295.1 Pseudamia nigra
TGTCCACAGGCCAAAGTGTCCTTGAGCAAGACGCTGAACCCCACATTGCTCCCAGTGAGTGTCACTGGTGTGTGTGGCTGGGTGAATGTAAAGCACTTTGAGTGCTGTAGGGTAGAAAGGCCCCATATAAGTGCAAGACCATTTACCACTGACATCATGATTGTGGTACTGTTCTCAATGTGTGTATGACTGGTGACTTAAAAGCAGTAATAAATTTTCAGAATCTGTCTGCACTTTGGAAACATTGGAAGCTCTTTCCCGAATGCAGTGATGCACTCTCATTTTCAATTTAAAGGCCTGTTCTCCGCCATGCAGCGCTGCTGACATTGCAATGCACTTTGTGCACCTGAGGGTGTGGTGTTATTAAAATTATGCAGAGAGCAGGCAGGTTGGCATCTTCCACACAAAAACGTCTTGGGTGTAAAAAACAGACCATTAGGTCTGTTTTCCAGTCAGGCCATCATGACTGGAATCTCGCAGAGAACACATTGCTTTCGAGATACAGATGCCATTAGGTTGTTTCAATTCTGTTCAATGGCATTTCAGCATAACTCAGCCATTTAAACAATGCTCAGTTGGAAGTGCCGAGACGTGCTGAAGATTTTGGATGTCCTTTACATAAAAGACAAACAAAATATTTCACATCTTCATTTATGCAAGTAAAAAACAAAACAAAACAAAACATACTTCTCTGAATTGCTTATTTGATAAAGATGGAAACAGAACACCATCACACTGAACAAATATTAAAAGGAATGGCGCACAGAACTCATATTGGTTTATTGTATATGATGCAAAAAACACTACCACTAATAATTAAGTGGATAAACTCCTTGGACGCTGGTCCAGGCGGATGGCAGGTAGTTACAGCGACAAGATGCCAAACCTAACCTGGCCATGCCTCCCATAATCAGACCTTGAAAAAAATGACTGAGCGCTTCAGACTGCCAAAATAGAGCCTATTATCTCCAAACTGCAGACTCAATGGAAGCAATGATTTTGTCTATCATTGGAGTGAGCATGACCTTCATCAATGTTTTACTGTGGCAAAGACCAAGGAACCTTCTGCACTAGTTGCAATCTCTTGAATCATTTCTACATGGAAAAAAAAAAAAAAAAAAACTCTTCAAGGTACTGATGACATGTGATAACAGAAAATGTAATATTCAACTTTATTGGAAATTTAGCAGGGAGGTCATGTGAAGATCTTTCCTAGCGTATATTGCCCATTATAAGCCAAAACCAAAAATGTCATGCTCTGTATATGGAGGAACTTCCCCCGGGGCAGGGATGCTCACTGGAGTCCTTTTATCCAGATTTCTAAGCCTAAATGTGGTGGTTATGACAAATGTGTTGGCTCTAAAAATCTTTCTGCAATATCTGAATTTTTTATCCATGGAGGAAGTACCACATTTCCAAGGTACAAAATGGCTAGATTGTTAAAAAGAAAAATCTTTATCAAAGTGCTTCCACTTTGACAGATAATAGATTATACTGGTGATCTCTTTCACTGTAAGACTGGTGTGACCAGACAACACTGCATTTAATACTGGATTTGTACAATTGATCACATCTCAGCACACAAATTAGTCTCTTCCTCAACAATTATAATTTATTTAAAAACATTTAAAAATGAAATATGAATTATGAGACAAAATCCATCTTTATTAAAACAATGGAAACAGACTCAATAAAACATGTTACACTGGTTGTGAAGGTACAGTCACTGACCATGGATTTCTTAGTGTTTTTGTAGTAAGGGTTCCAGCCGATGCTCATCACCATTTTTTCAACATCACCATTACCCACGCAGGCCCAGCCATAATAGATCCCTGTGCTGATATCGGCGGGAAGGTGGTCCACCACTGAGTCTGGGAAGTTGGCTGACAAAAATAAGGAAGAATAATGATAAGGATGGAGAGAAAATAAAGGAGAAAGGCTATATGTTGTGAAAGTTAGAGTCAAATGAGAAATATCTCAGTAATGCATTCAAATATAAGTTCAATGTCCAGTGTGTAGGTTGTAGTGACATCTGGTGGCAAGTTTGCAGACTCAACCCATTGGAACACAATTAACATTACCTTACAATATGGTAGCATGCAAAAAAACGAAAATGTGAAAGGGTCACTTTAGAGCCAAACTATGGTTTGTCGGTTTGGGAGACACCAAATCTAATCCATCCCCAATAGTACTGGCATAATGCATGTTATTGCTGAATGCCTCTATCTATAGCATGTAAAAGAAAGAAAAAATGTTCTGAGTTACTGTAGAAACATGGCAGGGTGACTGATAGAAAATCTGCTCTTTCTGTAGGTATAAACAGCTTTAACACAAAAAAATAATATTTTTCCAGGTGATTATACACTAATGAAAACATTGAAACAACATATTATATTCCATATGTGAAATTAGAGATTAAATGTTTGAAAGTGAACCTTTATTTTTTTTTTTTAGGACTGTTAAAATGAACACAATAACACGAATTAAACCTTTTCCATGATTAAATAGATTAAAGATTTTAACGCAATTAACGCATGCGCAATGCACAATAACACAAAATCCCATTGGGACACCCATCGGCGTGGGTAAACCGCTGATTACTAGTACAAAACTCAAAAATCCCACAGTGCAATGGTGGTCAGCAGACATTAGCTCCCCCTGCTGATATGCTGCTGCTTTTCTGCGAGAAAAACAAGATGGCGTCTCAAGACACAAATATGCACTTTTCATTGTAAGCAACGTGGTTAAGGGAAATCTAACTCTGCAGTAAGCTGCTTTTATCTATAACGGAAGTTACAATATATAATTTATTTATTTTAGTGAGAAAAAAGAAATTGTGTGGCGAGTGGAACGCCATTGTAGAAAATGTGAGTTTTATGAACATTTATCATGTTTATTTGGTTACTGTTTGGTAAGAAGTGACCATTATTTACTTTTGAATACTGTATGTTGCCTTTAATTCGGCTTGGTTGTCTTTCTGATAGCCGTTTTCATTTATTGTACAGTGGTACCCCCGGATAACGAACGCTTCTGACAACGAAAAATTCATATACCGAAGAAAAAAAACTGCAAAAAAAAAATTGACTCTGACAACGAACTTTGAACCGGATAACATGTAGTCAATTCCGGGTCTCGGCGAAGCTAACAGCCGTTAGCAGAGCTAACACTGGCTAACTAGCCGTTAGCCTGTAGTCACTTCCGGGTCTCGGACGTGAAAGACCCGGAAGCTAACAGCCGTCAGCCAAGCTAACACAGGCTAGCGGCTAACGGCTGTTAGCCCCTAACCGCGTTATGGAGAGGATACTGCTGCTTTGGATCAAAGAGAAGGAAATCACTGGTGATACCGTACCATCATTGAAGTCAACAGGCAGTGGCGTGCCGGCCCGTGGGCCGGCGGCGAAGTAGAGTTGCTTACAGTTATGGACATGTGCAGTATCCACGGACACACTACCAAGTCATAAGCCAGGGTAAGAATACATTCTAGATCCTTTTTAGAAGTTATTTCATGCATTCCGTTTCAGATAATTAACATAACTTCCTTTTCAAACAATAATGAATAAATGTGCACATACGGGTGTGTAATACATACTTTATATGGGAGTTTGTCGTGGGTCCAGAACGGATTAATTGGTTTTACATGTATTTTTATGGAAAAAGTCGCACTGGATAACGAATGATTTGGACAGAGACCGTGACGCCAGAATGGATTAAATTCGTTATCTGGGGCACCACTGTATTTTTGTGTTTGTCAGCAACTACTAGATGGAAGTCTGTAGAAACTGAGTGCTGCTGAGTGCTAAAACTGACTGAATTGAAACATGGTACAGATTATTTCTGTGTACACAATTGATGAAATATATGTTGTTACTTTTATTAACCTATTGAATTAAAATATGAATAATGAATCATACTGATTTGTACTTTGTTTACTGGTAAATGTAGGAATATGGAATACAGACAGATAGATAGATACTAGTGTCAGATGAGTGGGCAATTGAAGCAAATGGGGACAGACAGTGCACCTAACATGACAGCTGCAGCTAAACTCTTAAAAATTTAATTGTATGAAATAAACACGTTAAATGTATATACAGTGGTACCTCGCATAACGAGTTTAATCCGTTCCGGCGTCACGCTTGGAATCCAAATTTCTCTGTATCTGAAGAGACTTTTACATGTAAATCCATTAATCCGTTGTAGACCCACGACAAACTCCCATATAAAGTATGTATTACACACCCATACCTGCACATTTATTCATTATTATTATTTGAAAAGGAAGTTATGTTAATTATCTGAAACGGTATGAATGAAATTAGTTCTAAAAATGATGTAAAGTGCATTCTTACCTTGGCTTATGACACTACACACCACTACACGTGTCCGACGCGGCCGGCCCGGGTTCACTGCCTGTGTCGACCGGAAGCGGGACACGCCGCTGGCCGATGGCTTCAATGATGGTACAGTATTTTCTCCATAAGCAGCAGTTTTCCATAACACAAGCTCTCCATAACACAAGCTAATGGCTGGTAGCCGCTAGCCTCTGTTAGCTTGGCTAACAGATGACTATTCATTAACTGATAAATTCTTGTTGTCAGAAGTAAATTTTTTGCAGTTTTTTTCCTCGGTATACGAATTTCTCGTTGTCAGAAGAGCTTTTTGTCCGAGGTACCACTGTACCACTTTCTGTCATGAGAGTTTCTGCTGCCACAAAATGAAAAACAACGAATTGGTATTAATAGTGATTAATCGAAATGAATCCAGTGACCCCGTGATTAATTTGGATTAATAATGAATGGGTATTAATTGTGATAATCAAAATTAATCCACAGTGACCCCGTGATTAATCGGATTAAAATTTTTAATCATTTAACAGCCCTAATTTTTTAAATCCAACTTAAAACACCAGTACACTTTATTAGTACATATACTGGGTTGGACCTCCTAGCTATCATAAGATGGGTAAATTGTGTAAAGGGATGTACATTTTCAGCAGCATTACTTGGGTAGGCTGTAACCTTTAACACACTTAGGATTAAAGACTTCAATTATGTGCTACTACTGGCAGCCTCAAGAGTTGATTCAAGGTAGAATGGATCCGTGCTCTCATATTGCCCAATCTTTACCATAACATCCAAATGTTGCAAAGGAAGTTGAGACTCATTAGACAAAGCAACATTTTTCATCTTTCTAATGACCACGTTTGCTGAGTTTGCTATGAATTTTATACTTTGTTTCTTGTTCATAGCTGACAGGAGTACCAGGTGTGATCTGCTACTATTGGCCATCTGCCTCAAGATTTGACATATTGTTCATAGTGTAGATGCAGAAGAGCATCTATGGATGCACCGTGGTCATTAAAGTTACTCTTGCCTTTCAGATCAAACCAGTCTGACCATTTTTCTCTGACATCAATGAGATATTTTCATCGCGGGAACTGATGTTCACAGGATATTGTCACTTTTATACACCATTCTCTAAAATCCTTGAGATGGTTGTGTCTGAAAATCCCAGTATATCAGCAGTTTGAGAAATACTCAGACCAGACCATCTGGCACCAACAATGATGCCATGTCCTAAGTCGTGTAAATCACCTCACTTTTCTCATGGGCAATTTAAACTTCAGACTGTGTCTACATGTGTAAATGCACTGAATTGCTGCCATGTAATATGATGATTAGATATCTGAGTGAGTTGTGTTAACAACTATACCTAATAAAATGGCCTCTTTAGGACAATGTCAGATGAGTAAGCTTTTCATGTGGCTACGGTAAATTAAGTAACAGGTGCCATTACATTGCAACATCACCATTAGTCATCTCTGTTCCTCAACACATTTACAGCAGTACAAAAGAAGCCATATTACTGGTTTGATATTTCATGTCACTACAACAAACTGAGACTGCTCATGTGTCGGCCAGGTTCCAGGTTCCTGAAAAGCTAACGCAGATTCCTGACATATGATTAACTCACCAGTAGGGATTCCGAGCTCTTTGCTTCCTCTTCCGAAGCCTCGGATGACCTCTCCTCGGCAGAAGTACGGCAGACTTTTCATGACTGTTTACACTCACGGTTCAGTATTTTTGATCGACGTTACAGAATGACCTCGAAAGAACGACACAAGGAAGTCGTACGGGCTAACAGCCGGCACTCTGTGGGATAGCACGTCTTTGACAGCTCGGCAGACTGGTATCTTACGCGTTTGGAGATCAAAGTTCACTCCTGCATTTAACGGTTGCTTCACCTGCCTGGGAAGCTTAGGTTCAGAAAGACTAACCTGAACGGCAACGGTGAAAGTTCACCTGCTATGCTAGCTAAGCTAACTGTGGAGAGCTTGATTAAAGGCACCGTGCTCCTCAAACCGTATTGTCCACCGGTGTGCGTTGTTCTGAACCAGAGTAACCACAGGCTCAGTAGTGACTAAACTCCACTCAGACAACGATTACAAAAATTGAACTCCGGTGCTCACACAGAGCCGGTGAAATTACATGTGTACTTCACATCTATGCCATACACTGCGTAACGTTTGTACTGACGTCACACATCATGTGACCGGCGGGGGGCGGGGCAATCGCTGCTTTCAGGGACCGTAGAAAGTGCAGCAAAAGTGAGACGTTCAAGAACAACATGTAAAGTTCCATTTTTGGCAGGTTTACGATGACGTTATAAAATAGCAAAAAGAATTATATAGGGAGTCCAAATAGGTCGAATTTTAAGTAATTTATTGATATATTAACTTTTGCTCGTTTCCCTTGTTGTTTTGGTCAGTTTTTCTTTATTTTCTGTATGACCTTGTTCTTTTTAAAAATATTTTTGTAGGCTATTTTGTGCAATATTTTTTAATTGTAGTGGATTAGTTTCATTTTGATTATTTTATCCATTATGCCCATTTTCTTGATAATTTTGTGTAACTTTTTAATCTTTGTTGTTGTGTTTTTTGTTCATTTTTGCATTTTCTTGTTTGCTCATTGTGCATTTTCGTTAATTATGTCAATTTACTGCTTAGTTTGTTCTGTTTGACTTGTTGTGAAACTCACTTTCTCACATCAAATCAAAATGGACACGATAAGTTCAGCTTTCAGTCTTATACATCTTATTTTCATTTACTCCTTGAGAGTGAAATACCTACATACAACTACTTCTTACCTTGAGATCGTCTGGTCCTCAAGTTTAATTCATAGTATTTAAACTATATAAGGCAGCACAATAATACCATACACAACAAAAATACCTAATTCGTTTTTTTTTTTACAGCTTGTACAAGTCAGTATTCCATCAATGGAGGTGGCAGTGTATTGTGCTGTCAGGATTGTGTTGCATGGCTGCCATCAATCAATCAATCAATCAATCTTTATTTGTATAGCGCCAATCATAATCGCCGATTATCTCTAAGCGCTTCACAATTCAAGGCTGAAATCTCATCAATGAATGAATCAATCAAATTTCCTCCTGCCGGATCCGCTGCTACTAGACAATGGTAATCAAGGTTACCTAAGCAGAGTGTTGGCCATAAAAATACAGGCTGAACTCAAATATGTGGATTTTTACAATATATTATCAAGTGCAGCTTCATGGATTTCCCTTTAAAAGCAATGCTGAAAATGTTAGGATGTTTTCCAAGTGTTTTGAAGATAACATACCCAAAGTGTCAAGGCATAGTATTAATATTTAAAAATTTCACATAGATTATGTGTATAAATATAAGAATAAAAGTTCTTAATGTCAACTAACTGTACTTTAGTACAATAAAACAGTCGGGTCGGTGTTTCTATTGTGGTGGATGAGATATTTTCTAAAGACAACTACTGAGGAGGAACACGTTTAATGATATTTTACATATTTTACAACAAAGACTACACTGCAGGCCACAGACAAATATATACAGTACAAATACAATGAAAAGCATTTGAATGACACATACACACTGTAGGCACTCTCTATACTGTACCAATCATCAGCAGGTGTACAGTATTTATTCTTCATCGCTACCAACCTCCTCCTTTGTTTCCCATCCTTATACACACACACAGCACCTAATAAACAAAAACAACTGCATGTCTGTGGTAATGACATGACAAAAATCACATTGGTACATACTTTTGCACTTGGTGTGAATTGTAGCAAATGAAAGCATGCAAGAGGTTACTGCAGCAACCAGGAACTGCTGCTATGGTACGATTAGTATATGTCACCGCAAGTGTTTTCATGGAGATAGACAATGTTAGTGTATAATATCCTAATTATAGCTTTTTGATTGAATTAGGTGTCACATGAGATGGTGTCCAACACAAAAACAAATGCCCTTTTTCACCTCATGTATCATGGTAAAATATTTCAAACAATTTATTTTTTCATGCCGTTATAAACTCAACAGACAACCTCTCACAATACAATACTGCACAGTGATGCTTTTGTTGGTGCTGATATTGTAAACACTGACTAGAGTGGAATAGTTTTTTTTCCCCCTCAAAGTTCTGTTGAAATTAAAGATAAGAAAGAAAAGGACTGAAAGAACAACAAGTGCCATGTACAGAAGTACAGGATGAAGCATTGTCCTTTCATCACAGTGTTTATCTCACATGACGCACTGTGAGTATATTACAGCATTGTGTTCAGCACCCCAGGTTAGGACCACTTTAACGACAATCTTCAGGACCTTCCTTCATAACCTCCTGCCAATTGTACCTGTGATGTACCTGACACATCATGCTACAGGTTTGCCTAGATTCACTTATGCTGTGATAAAGTGCAGCATAATGTGAAGAAACAGTAGGCGGCAGTCAGGTGTCTTGTGTTTGTCACACAACTGAATTCCCCTTCTTGTCGGCTCTGGGTGAAATTAAAAAATTAAAAAGAAGAGACAGAGAAGACAGATGTTTTAATGCTTTGGGAGATCATTTTAAGTGCTGGAACTGAACATTTAATTCAACATCAATCCCTTTTCAGTGAATGGGATTAAATCAAAAACATCCATGTAGAAATCTACAAACTCAGACTTAAAGAGCAAATGAACACAATGAATAATGTTACTGTGGTTGATTTTATTTGTATTTTAGGTAAGATATGCAGTGAAACACATTATTCAATAAATTCAATTTAATAAATAGAATTTATTACACACACACTTCCCCCAACTGCTGAAGGGGCAGCGCACATGCTCGCCGCAGCCCCGCTCCTCCTCGGTGGTAGAAAATGTAATTTTATTGTTGATGGAAACATACAACAATGACAATAAACGAATCCTGAATCCAGAATTTGTCCAAAAAAAATTGATTTTTTTGATAAATAGAATGACGTCATGTGATTGTACGGTTGACCGATCATATGTAAATTACTTCTTTATTCATATTCAAGTACTGTATGTAACAAATACTCTTTAATATGTAGGTATGCATTACCGAAAAACAAAGCATAACTCCTCATGACTAAGTAAACTATGTGGATATCATAATTTATTCCTGTGCATTTAACCAACTACGTACTGTTATCAAAAGGTGCCTTCTACTGTGAAATCAGTGAAATCAAATCAATTTTTCTGATAAATTCAAGTGACTAGCAAGTTTTATCAGAGAGTAATATCTTATCTAAAGTACAAATAGAATATGGCTGTAACATTATTCTTTGTTTCACGTCATCTTTGTTGGTTTGCTGGGAAACTGAGTCATCACTGCAGTGAGATACACAACCTTTGCGTGAACTGTGCCCCACTTCTTCATTCCAACTCAAAAAGGTCGGCTTTTAACATCTGTGCATGTACAAGAGCCTGGTCAGGTCTAGGTTCAATACAAGAGCATGCACTGAAATAAATACACCAGCAAAGAATTGAACTTAAAAAAAATGATTTCACGTACTGCAAGACTGTAGTGTATCTTATAAGTAGTGACTCAACCAGAGGTGGGTAGTACTCAAGTACACGCAGGATACTTTTTACTCTCAGTTACATGACCATATATTTCTGCTCAATTACATTTTGCTCCTCCTCCATGTGCAGGAGTAAAAACAAAAAAAGTCGAAATAAAAAAAAAAAAACATTAAGTTACACTGCCTGGCCAAAAAAGTCACCGGCTGGATTTTACTAAGCAAATAGGTAAGAGCCTCTCATTGGATAATTACTGCATGGGTGATTGTGCTTCAGCTGGCAACATGTTATTTTACCCTAACTGATGTAGTGAGTAGCTTCTCATTTCTTAAACAACCATGTCAAAAGACAGATACTGTGGTCAAGGAAAATATGTTAAATTGTTTCAGAAGAGTCAAATTATTAAGGAGATTGCTGAAACTACTAAAATTGGGTTAAGAACTGTCCAACACATTATTAAAAACTGGAAGGATAGTGGAGAACAGTCATCTTTAAGGTCACAATGTGGTTGGATGAAAAATCTGAATGATTGTAATCGGCAATCACTTAAATATTTGGTGAAATCAAATTGGAAAAAACTAACAGTAGAACTTAGGGCTATGTTTAATAGTGAAAATAAGAGCATTTCCACACACAATTTGAAGTAAACTCAAGGGATTGGGACTAAACAGCTGTGTATCCTTAAGAAAACCACTTATCAGTGAGGCTAATAAGAAAAAGGCTTCAATTTGCTAGGAACATAAAGATTGGACTGTCGAGCAATGGAAGAAGGTCATGTGGCCTGATGAGTCCAGATTTACCCTGTTCTACTGGACTCTGGAATCTCACACAAGTACATGACATTGCAGTTTTCGTATGTAGTTTTTGCAAACGTTGCATGTTTGCAGACCAGACCTGTATAAAGTAAATTGTAAACTTCATGCTGTTTGGTTGGCAATAAAGGATAATCTCTTTTCATCCAAAATTAAAAAAAATTTTGTATTTATTAAATTCACACCCTGAAAGAGAATAATGATTCACCACTTACTTAGCTGCTGTCTCCTGCAATTCAGTATCCAGCCTGGTTAAGCATTGGGTTAGAGAGCAGAGTGTGCAGGTTAGCATGGGAAACACACTAACTTTAGCCAGAACATGTTGTCAGTGCACATGCAGTATCTGGGGATTAGTAGTCTTTCACATTGCCATAGAGGGTTGAACAGGAGAAAAAGGTACAAAAAAAGCAGGACTCTGAGTCTTTAAGGTCAAAGTAGGCTGCAGATGCACTGTGAAGCACAGGATGCAATAAACGTCTCACAAGGACATTAGATAACAGAACTCTTCACTTTAAAAACGTTTTACAAGCATTAGGTCAAGGTTAAAAAATTTTCAGACTCAACATACGCTCAGTGGCAAATAGCATTCAGATATAAAAGGTACATGACATGCCTGGTGGATAAAGAAAAGGGACAAATAAAAAATAGAAGCACAGATTTTCCACCTATCTCTGTTCTGTGTGGTCGTACAGTATATGGATGACAGTAGTGTGGATAGCGTATGTGAACAATATGTGATTACGAAGTAGTTTGATATTTGTAGCACATAAACTGAAGGCGCCGGTATAAATATATTAAGCATTAGTAATCACAGAATAAGTCACAAAATGACACTATCATAATATGTTTTAATGGAGACATAGCAAATTACATTAATGCTATCTACAGTACTATACAGTGGATCACAAAAGTCTACACACCGCTGTTCAAATGCCAGGTTGTTGTGAGGTAAAAAGGTGACACCAAGATAAGTAAATTCACAACTTTTTCCACCTTAAATGTGACCTACATATAATCTCTACAACACAACTGAAAAACAAATGGAAATCTTTCAGGGAGGTGAATTAAAAATAAACAACTGAGATAATGAGGTTGCACAAGTGTGGACACCCTTTTATAACTGGGGATGTGTCTGTGTTCAAATTTAACCAGTTACATTCAAATTCATGTTAAATTAGAGTCAGCACACATCTGTCACCATTTAAGTTGCTTTTGATTAACCCCAAATAAAGTTCAGCTGTGGTATGAGGCTTTTCCTGACATTTTTGTAGCCACAT